>JAOYMZ010089304.1:0-10912 GCA_025802335.1 Pinguicula primuliflora
CAGCTCTTCTCTTGATCGTATAGACCCACTTGCATCCAACGGTCTGCTTCCCTGTAGGTAACAAACATGTCTCCCACATATGATTCTGTTCTAAAGCACTCATTTCATCTTCCATAGCCCGTCGCCATTCAGGAATTGCCCATGCCTCTTTCACATTTCTCGGAACTTCCTCTTAATACACAATCATCGTGAAAGTTCTTGCTCCTTCGGACTCTCTCCCCCTGAACAGGTTTGGCATAGGATACCTCTTTTCCCCTGGAATATGCTTCGGAGAAAAATGTCGAGCTGGAATCCCTCGAGTGCTCTTAGTGGGTAAGACACGAGTCGGCTCCGGGGAAGGGGCCTCGAAAAAAGTACCCTGCACATCATCACCCGAAGAGACAGGTATAACAGGTATGTCACGAGACTCAGTTAGGCATACCTCGATATCTGGAGAGGGAGGATCAACTGGGCAGGGCATGGGCTGAGGGATGGAAGGCACCGGCAGACCTGAAGAGGAAGCTCCATCCCCAGGTATAGTAGCAACCCATTCTAGTACGTCACTCTGTCTCTCCCCCTGACTACTAGAAGTGATAGAATAATAAAACTCTGACTCGATGAAGTCACAATGTAGCATAGTGAACACTCGTTTGGACTTCAGATCAAAACATTGATAGCCCTTCTGATTAACACCGTAACCCACAAATATGCACTTTAAAGCACAGGCATCCAACTTGGTCCGATTAACCTTTGGAATGTGCAAAAACACTGAGCACCCAAACACACGGGAAAAGAGAGTGAGATACGACAGCACAAAACAGTGTACAGACAATGCCTGGATAGGGGTTCGAAGATCGAGAGTTTTTGTGGGCAAGCAATTAACCAAATACGTAGCGGTGGCCACAGCCTAAGGTCAGAAATACTGAGGAACCCATGAATCCAACATGATAGATCGAGTGATTTCCAACAAAAATCGATTCTTCCATTCTGCCACTCCATTTTGCTCAGGAGTATAAGGACACGTAGTCTGATGAACAATCCCTTTTTCGGAGAAGAATTGAGTCATAGACTGGTTCACAAATTCCCTGCCATTATCAGTCCGAAATATTTTTACAGAGGCATCAAATTGAGTCGTAAGCATGCGATGAAACTGAAGGAACTTCCCAAAAACATCAGACTTCTGTTTAAGAAAATAAATCCAGCACATAAGAGTGCAATCATCCACAAATAAAAGAAAATACCGGAGTCCCCTGCCTCCAACAACCGGAGCAGGTCCCCACATATCAGAGTGAATCAGTTCGAAAGGCCTATCAAAGCGAGACACACTAGGAGTAAAGGACGACCTATGTGTCTTAGTCCGAGCACACGAGTCACAACAAATGGGAAAACCAGATAACTTAGGAAATAATTTCTGTAGGTACCCATCAGATGGATGACCTAGTCTACGATGCCACAACCACCCTTTAGTGTCTTGGATTGCCAGAGTGCGTCCCGAAGAAGTAACTTCATCTACATAGTATAGCCCAGTTCTCTTAGTGTCACGCCCAATGATATTCCTCATCCGAATATCCTGCAAAATACAGAAGCCCGGATAAATCACCACAGTGCAGTTTAATTCCCTTGTAACATGTGAGATAGATAATAATTTATGCGAAAGAGATGAGACAAGAAGACAATTAGATAATTTCATCAAGGGAGTAATTTCAATTTCCCCAGCTCCTATGACTGGTAACCTTTCCCCATTTGCAGTCTGGATGATTTTCTTCCGATGAACCTGAGCACTAATTATATCCGAAGGATCATAAGTTACAGTGTCAGTAGCACCACAATCAAAAATCCACTTACTATCTCGGGACGAGTGAGAATTAAGCAACGCATATGAAATATCATCATCAAATGTACCAAAATACCCTTCTCCAAAATATTTGGGATTATATAAAACACCCTTCTTTCCTTCAAAATTGGATGACCCAACTTGGCCTCCTTTTTCCTGCAGCCCATTTCGATCCATAGAAAAATTGGAAGGCCCAATTTTCGCAAGCCCACTGCACTTATTATTACTGAAAAAATGGGAATTGGGGTGGGGGCACGGAAGTAATTTCCGTGCCCCATAATCCTTACCTGTATCACTCGTTTTGTTCCACTTCGCCACTCCTCCTCCAAACAGACTCTCCTGCTGTTCGTCGTCCCAATCTGTTCCAAGGCGGTGGTTGGCAATGGTTACTTGCCTTCCGATGCCGACTGCCACAAACACATCATCTCCAGATCCTTCTTCCTCCACCCCGTCGCCCAGAGCTGTCGTTCCTGGCTTGTTTCCGGCATCACGCCGAACTGTCGGCGAAAGGCCGCCCTAGAAGCACCGGCAATCACGACGAATGTGTCCCTGAACTCCACAGTGATGACAATACCGTGTGTCCCTTGCCGTCCCTGGCCATTTCTGATCCGTGAAAACTGTTGCCGGAAGTTCGTTCGGCCGGTGCGAAGTCGTCGCGCGGAGGAGTTGGCGGCGTCGAAGGTCCGGGTCGCGAGATGGGTGAGCCCGCCTCGTTTGTGTGACCCGGGCCTGAGTTCCGGCTCGTACCCGTTTGGCAGTGATCCGGCCCGCTCCGAGGTCCCGACCCGCTCCGAGGTCCCGACGCGACCTGGAGTCCCGACCCGAGTCCGTCTCCTGCATCAGAAACCTTCTGATCTGGACCAAGGATGTGTGTTCGAGCCGCTTCTCTTCTCACTGTGGCATATGCTTCATCAACATCAGGTAAAGTTTTCTCCTTTAGAATGTCCCTTACGATTGGATCAAATACATTATTCAATCCGGCCAAAAATTTGAACAACCTATGCTCATTCTGCAATTCATTGAACTTTAAACTATCTCCTGCTTCAGTCATAGGGTTTGGCCTGCGGCGATCAATTTCCATCCATAAATTGTTTATAGCACTGTAGTAGTTCTCAATTGTATTCTCACCCTGTTTTAACTGATCTACCCTCGTGGTGAGATCGAAAATTTGTAAGTTATCCTCCCCGGCTTGGAAGACTTTTGCGAGTTTTTTCCACAACTCGTGAGCATTCGGAAAATTCAGGTATTGTCTCGAGAGATTACGTTCTATATTCTCCAAGACACACCCATAAACTTGGAGGTCGTTCTCCCACTATGACTGATATTCTGGATCTCCTTCTGCAGGTGGCATCGGGTTACCCATGAGATGACGGATTCGGCACCGGCCCCCGCCGGCTATCTCAATACGGCGCTTCCATACAGGGTAGTTGTTGCTGCTCAGCGGTTCTTCCAAAACCACGTTCGTCGGATTCCCTTCGCTTGATGTTTTCTCCTTTGGTACAATCTGTGTTTGACTACTACTTCCTTGCATCAATTTCTTGAGCGTCTGCCCTAGAACTTTGGCCGCCTCCGCGAGCGCTGCCGCTTGTTCTACCATGGCCGACCGTATTTTCGCGCATATACCATGAAGAAAATAAAAAACACAAGAATTTACGTGGTTTGGCTATAGCCTACATCCACCGGAGAGCACTTTCTTTCTTATTTTCGCGCATTACAATGTACAGAGCTTATCTTTTATATAGAGATTACAAGAAGAGTTTTAATGTATAGCAACTCCCAGGATTATGGTAAATCTAATCGCAGGAGATAAATGGGGAAGATTTGGTCAATCTTCCCCTGATTTCTCTCCAACTAATAGGGAAAAGTATATGGAGATATAACAACTTTGTGTTCCTGATTTTCTTGATGATACTGGCGTGAGGGGATCAACTTGAACTATATGAGGCAAGAAAAGAATGCAGGATGATCCAGCTTTAAGCATGATGAAGAATGCAACATAAAGTTGCTGGAAAAAATGAAAAGGCTACCTCGGCTACTCTTGGGGTTCCTGAGTGAACCGTGTTGCGGTCTTCAGATACACGGGGACTGATGCTAATCTTGTATTAACAAAAGCCCCCCCCGCAAAGGTACATTTTGTTGGGAAAACTAGTGGATATGCGGAATAAAAGTCTATGAGCTGATCCTATTTTAACTAATGAAATTCTGTTTTGTTATGGATGTGAGGGGGGCTGGAAGGCAAAATAAGGTATCCAACAAGTGAAGGGCTGCTGCAAAATCATGTCGAAAGTCTAGAGCACATGGTGTATGCTGCAAACGGCACAATGCAAAGTCTCAGATTGATGAAGACATTCAGCCAAAGTTAGATCTGAATGTTAGTATTCAAAATTTGGCCTACAACTGATAGAGCAGTTCTTTTCTGGTTTTTGGTTTGTCAAAACATTTTTGGAAAGGTGGTCGGATAATAAATAAAATTTAAGAAAAAAATAAGACATGAGTAAAAATAAATTAAAAAGAAAAAAAATTAATTTTCTAGATTAATTTTTTTTCCTGCAACAGGGTCGTCGCGCCTTTTTGAAAATGTCATTGCCCGGACTTGGCAAGTCTGAGAATAGAGCCCGGACTTACCAACTCTGGATTTTCCGACCGGACTTGCGAATACCGGGAATTATAAATCCCGGTCTTCGCAGATCCGGTAGTGATTAGCTTGGCTAATCTCTGTGCTTAAGGTTTTCCGATCTTCAGAAGTTCGGGATTTAGTCACGTTTGGCGAAAAATATTTCCCGAACATTGGAAGATCGGGATCAAGCAAAGTTCCGATTTTTCCATGTCCGGGATATCAACTATATAGACCCACGCTTCTTTCTTCTTCATCTCATCATTTTATTCTCGAAAAAAATGTCGGTAGTTGCCGCGATGTCGGAAATTCCTACACGCCATCGCTTGAAGGTCCGCTATCAATAAATATTAAGTTGTTCCTTATCTTTCTTAGTTACAATTTTTTATGAATTGTTACACATATTACAGTTGTATCGACGACGCTCATATAATCATCCTCATGGGCTTGATTATTATTTCCGTTTCTTGTCATAATTTTGTCAAATTAAACTTTCCTATGATGGCGGTTACTCAGTTGTTTCGCAATTGAGGTTCTGGTTGTGCACGTTGATCGATGGATAGATGGATGTTGGTGAAACTCTGGACTCCATTATTTTGGGCGGATTCATGCAAAAGTGTAACATCTGGTCACCCACACGTGGTTATTAAATTTTTTTACTTCCCTTATTATAACTTTGACAAGTTTAGTCCTTCTAGATTGTAATGTGAAGATCAGTTTATCCACTTTTTCTATAGTTGATAATACGTATATTCGGTAAGCCCTATTTTTTAATTCAACAAAAATATGTATTATCAATTATACGAGAAAGTAAATGAATTGATCTCTACATTGCAATTTAGGAGGGTTAAACTTGACAAAATTATGACAAGGGACGAAAAATAATTTAATATTTTAATTTAAGAAGGCTCAACACATATTGTAATAAAAAATGTGTACTTGTCAATAAATTTTTTTCATTAATTATAGTTTCAAATACATGTCAATAATAAATGAATCAAAACGGTGGGTCATAAAATCCGCAAGGTTGCATTTCTAGAGGGCGCTGCTTCTTTTACAAAAAAAACATTAGTGTATAGTTACATATACATTCATTTAATTTATCAAATTTAATGAAATTAATATTTACTCTGCGTTGTTTTTTCTTCTTTCTTGTGTCCATCTCGTTTGGTATTCTCGCACTTTATTCTTGGGGTTCTGGCCCTGGCCTCACCCTTTGCCGTCTAACAAGGGAATGCATTAGTGTGAAAGATGGCACAGGTAACTCAAACATTGGACCATGTGGTAAGAATGACACTTCAAATGTTCTTTTAAGAGCTTTGATGGCCATTTCCGAGAAGCAATAATTCAGAGGGTTTGCACGGTATTTACGATAAACCTACATGTATTTGATTGATTAAATTTAATATTTAATAAATTATCAAGTTTAAATATAAGGAAAACAACATGTATCGCGTGCAAGCAGAGGATGCCAAACTATGACCATTTCCCACAAGAACACATATGATCTACGAGTATGACTTTCTGCATTTCTCCTGATTTTTGGGTTATAACTTGTGCTACATACCTCTCAGGCGCCCATATAGGCTCAAAATTATTTGCAATATACTTTGAGGCGCGCTTAGTCGCAGTCTCGTAGAAGAGTCTAGCCTTATCGCTTCACGCATCAAAATTTGAGGTCATTCTCGCACAATCTCCCATTCGTGCTCTAAAATATTTAATACAGCTCTCCTGCGTCTGTCACACTATTGAGGTGATCGGAAGACGGCGTGCACCCTTAAGAACTCCATTAAAGCACTCGATCTAATTCGTTGTCATTATTCTAAAACGAGCACCATCATCGTAGGATGCGGTCCATTTAGTTACATCAATGTCTGCTAAGTATTGGTGTGCAGGGTTACGAGCGAGTATCTGATCTATTTGGTCATGAAACTTTATTTTGTTCATCGTCGAACCCGCTTTTCAATCAATTTCCTTCACCACCTTATCTTTGTAATGCGCACTAATATTCGAACAAATATGTCGTAGACAAAATTTGTTCACACCGATTTGGCCACTGAATGTTGGAAGTCGGCTAATTGCATTCAGATAGCCTATTCTTCTGTTAGAAATTATACAAGTAGGCATGTCTTTGGTCACGTATAGTGTCAATTTCTCTAAAAATCAATACCATGTAGCCTCGCTCTCAGAATCGACCAATGCAAATGCGAGGGGCAAAATATGTCCACTAACATCTTGTGTTACACCAATGAGTAACTTTTGCTTGTAAGGACAATAGAGATGTGTGCCGTCGACAGAATTGATCGACCTACAATATTGATAACCAACAATGCACGACCCAAATGTCCAAAACACATAGATTAGCTCTTTTTCCGTAGGAATATCTGTATCTCTTAAAGCCCAATCGACGTGTGTAGGGTCCAGTGCTTTAGTGCTGCTAGGTATGTGGACACACTTCTGATACCAGACGTCCATGTTCCGTGCACCATCTCGGTTGCCCGCTATAGGGCAAATCAAGCTTTCGAATACTCGACTTCAAAACTGTACTTAAATTGTATCATCAATTGCACATGTTATACCGTAATAGCTAAAATATCAAACTCAGTAGTGTTAAAATATAATAAAGTAATAGTATGTTAATGAATAATAAATATAACTAGTGGGTACCTGAATCATTGGTTAATAATCCAACCAAATCTCGGGCGATAATGCTCTTCATCAGATTGTGATGATACTCGGTAACCATACTTGCTTCGCACGTGTGGGAGTAGTCCATTTTGGTGATTTCTCACTTGCATCCATTTGGTCTGAAACGTTCGTTGAGATTCCACATGCAAAATGTCTTCTCGAAGTACTTGCACCGCAGTAACAACCTCTTTGTATCACTTTTGTACACACAACATTCTCTTTTTGCGTGTATAACGTGATATTGCTCGACGGTCCGCTGCAAACATACTTTGTCTTTGAATAATTGGCCGACCTCGAGCAAACCAATGTCATCGTCGAAACAACTTGTGCTCATAAATGGGGGAATATATATGAAATCCTCAAGTTGAGGATATTCATCATGATGCCACTCCGCAGGTCCACCATCTAATGGTGCTGGGTACATCTGGTCGACCTGTGGTCTTGGGCGAACCGTACGGATCGGGCGCATATTTTCACCTTCATCCTCACTATCAGATTCAGAATCAAGAATCTCACCTCCATCTACAGGTCCCACCAAATCAGTTTGCAGATCTGTAAAAATCTCGATAGCTTCAAGTGGTGGAATGGTGGATCGGGTACTATATGGTGGTTCCCACCGTCCATCTATACTCATTTGCTGTTGATCATCGTTCTGGATAGGTGGAAAATTAAAATTCCATTGCCCAGACGAACCGCTACTAGCGTCAAATCCAAAACCGTAGTTGTTCCTCATCATCGAATATTTGTTGTGTTGGTGGTGGTAGAAATGTAAAAATTTGGATAAATTTATAATAAACATCCCGGATTTTGAAAGTCCAAGATTCTTCTAAATCCCAAACTTCGCAAATCCGGAGATTGTATTCGCGCCAAAACCACCGGACTTCCGAACACTGGGACATGCATTCGTGCTAAAATTTCCCACCAACTGTTAAGCACTGAGATTAGCCATGCTAATCTCTATCGGACCTGCGAAGACCATGATTTATAATTTTCGATATTTGCAAGTCCGGGCGCAAAATTCCAGAGTTGGCAAGTCCAGACCCTATTCTCGGACTTACCAAATACGTAAGTGGTATTTTTTAAACGGCACGCCGAGCGAGTGACAGGGAAAAAAAAATTAAGCCAATTTTCTAATAAATATATTTCCCAAGTCATTTATCCAATTATTCCCACATTTCCCCCAATTAATTAGCTGTTTCCCATTTCTGGTTCAGTACGTACCACCAACTGTGAAAACCCTGGAACTCGCAGAGGCAGAGAGGAGCTCTTCACTCCCAAATCCGATTGACTTGAATGACGACCCCTTCTCCAAGGAATCATCATGTTCAAATCCACAAATTTCTTGTCCCCATGAATTATTCATCATAAACCTCGAAATGGGTCCATCTCAATCTCTCGTCTTCCTGCTCCTTCCGCTGATTTTCCATTTCTGCACACTCGCCTCTTCCTCCAAGGACTACGCTGCACTGGTTTTCAAAGGCTGCGCGGAGCAGAACTTCCAGGACTCAAATGGGGTTTACCAGCAAACGCTGAAGAGCCTCATGGACACCTTAATCTCCCAATCTTCCTCCACCAAATTCTATAAAACCACTGCAGGCGGCGGAGCGGGATCGTCGTCCGCCATTGATGGGCTTTTCCAGTGTAGGGGCGATCTCTCCAACGCCGACTGCAACAGCTGCGTCGGCAGAATCCCCAGTCTTGCCCAGAAGCTTTGCGGGCAAGCGATTGCCGCGAGGGTTCAGCTCGCGGGGTGTTATGTGAGGTACGGGGTTTCTGGGTTCCGGCAGGCGGGCGGGACTGAGTTGTTGTACAAGATCTGCGGTTCTGATCGGGCGAGTGGGGATGGGTTTGAGGAGAGGCTGAACTCGGCCTTGGGGGAGATTGTGAAAGGTGTGGGAAATGGGAACGTTGGGTTCTACGCCGGTGCGTATGAGTCGGTATATGTTCTGGGGCAGTGCCAGGGCGATTTGAGCAGCGGAGACTGCGTGGGCTGTGTGAAAAATGCGATTGACAGTGCGAATTCTGAATGTAACACCTCCATTTCTGCTCAGATCTATCTCCAATCTTGCTATATCACCTATGCTTATTACCCCAGTGGTGTTCCTGCTCACCAGCAATCACTTTCACCATCAGGTAAAACACAAACACAGTGAATAAACTCAAAGAACCCGTAAATTTTTTGCTTGAATCTCCATTTTCTTTTAAGTTGCTTTTGATCCCCTCTCTTAGGGACAGGCAGAAATACACAGAAAACAGTTGCTCTTGTGCTTGGAGGCCTTGTGGGTGTGGGACTAGTGATGTCCTGCTTGCTGTTCACAAAATCAGTCTTGAACAAGAAGCCCAATGCTTACAAATTCAATGGTTGAAGGCATTTAGGTGAGTCTATCATTCATTCCCATTTAACAACCTTAGTTTAGTATATCTGTAAAGTTTTTAACACGTTAAAAACTCTATATGGCAGAGAATGGATGGTTTTCTTGCGGAATTTTTGAAGTGGTTTTAGAATACAGAAAAATTTTCGTGATGGTATAGATCTAAATGGGTAAGGAGGATCTGCTTCACTTTTTGTAAAGTGTTCTTCCATGACAAGTTTTGGTTGCTGGTTCCTCTTTCGGTGCAAGGGATGTGTCTTGCGGAAGAAAGATGGTTGGCTGAAATGGGTTGCTTCGAAAAAAAAGAAAGAAAAGAAATGGGTTGCTTCGACTTTACACAAAAGAAAAGCGGCTAATTTTTGTCTCGTCGTACCGCCAAATTAAAGTGGGTAGAAAGAAAAATTGGACTCTCGTTCAAGATTGACTTCACTTTTTTTCCTGGAGAATACAGCAATCCAAATTGATTATATTATTGAAAAAAATTTAGATAATAATCAAAATCACTTTGGCGCAATTCTAGTGGCACGACTATAATCAAGTATTATTTACCTTAAGCGAAAGATATGCAACGGCTAAAGTCATTAGAACCAAGACTAAGACTTTTGTGCTCTCATGTGTAAATTTACTAATGGTGTAATCAGTTGTTATAGTTAAAATTATAATATTGTGATTGTGCATTAATTAATTCATTGTAAATACAATAATTTATGATGCAGAGTTTTGACCTCAGTTTTTCTAATAATACACACACAATCAAAAAAAAAAAGAATATATAACTTGGAAAGTGTTGTAATCTCAATAATTCTGCGGGGAAAACGGAAAAGATTAGAAGAACGTGAAATTGTGTTTTTAATATTCTCTGCAATCCTCTTTATATAGAGGTGGGGACCGGTGGTAACAGAAATCTTATCATTACAAAACTGTTTCGATCACTATATCCATAACACTCCCCCTTGATTGAATCAGTTTTCAAGGATACATATTTTTGTAATTTTGTCAAGTATTGATCTTTCATGGTCCTCTCATTGAATTCTTCAGGAAGGAAGAGTATGCCAAAGTTGTCTCGTTAAAATCTTACTTAGGAAAAATCATGTGGGAAAAAAATCCTAAGCGAAGGAAAAGAAGTACAACTGCGCATTGTTTCTCCCCCTCAAAAGTATATTTCAGATATATTCGAGACATCACATACAACCACTAGATACAAATTATTGAAATACATTTTAGATAACGACTTTGTAAATAAATCTGCTCAATGATCACTTGGTCTAATGTGATTTCATGCGTGTTGGAAGATTGCAATAATATGTCATATTCTATCACTTCTGATGTATTATCCACTGCGCTCGTTCCTAATGTGGGATAAAGGATAACCTGCATCTGTATATCCAATTAATTATGAAGTTATATCACGATTGTAAAATAATC
>JAOYMZ010089315.1:0-10912 GCA_025802335.1 Pinguicula primuliflora
ATTACATGCGTTTGGTGGCTCAAGAGACTAAAGTCATGTTTGGTGGCTCAAGGTTTGGTGGCTCAAGATATGAAAATCTTGACTAACATGTGAGGCTGTCTTTCTTCACACCAGATTTGTTTTTCTCAACAACTACCACAGATGCGGCTAAGACCTCCGGCCAAGGTAACCTCCATACTGATACTTCTATTGTACCTATTCAGCAAAACATACCTATTATTCATACTTCTAATGCATTTTCTTGTTTGGCTACTATTGATGATCTTGATTCTGAGCCTCCCGTGGAGGGCTTTAAGGCTGCTGATATTTCTAATGCCGTGCAAAATGCTAATGATTATGCTTCCTTTAACACTAATGCTGATAAAGTTGTTGAAACTGCTCCGAATGCTCAAGATACAGCCTCTTTAGTGCAGAAGTCCGTTGCTCTGAATTCACTGCCAGTTGCTGATACTAGTCCGACTACTCCTATTACTAGTGAGGAAATTGCAGTAGCACAATCTCTGATCCCAGCAACTGAGCCTGCAAAGAAAAAATCTAGCTCCAACAAAAATTCTAACTAGAAGAAATCAGCCTCTAAAAAACTTGATGCAATAGCAGACTCATCCCATAATTCTGGAGACAGCTCTATGGAGCAAGTCATGACTTTGGAAAAGAATACTGATACACAGAGTGATCCTAGTAATGTCTCCCCGCCTCACAAATCTGTTACGACCTCCCCCTTAATGAATGACGAAACAGAAGTCGCTGCTGACCAGCAGAATCTAGCCTCTGATTTGATCTACCAGGATGATGGTATATTAGATGTCATTTACTCCTCTGAGGATGAACCAAACATGATGGTTGTTCCTATAACAGTGGCAGAAGCTCCTTTATCTTCACTATGGTTTGCACAAATTGCTGATAACATTCCCGCATAAGACTCTAATCCAGATTCAGAACCTGATGCCCCTTCCACCAAGCATTAGCAGGATTTCGACCCTGTGGTTACCAGGAAAAATACCAGAGCTCATACCAAAAAGCCTAAGGACTATTACAAGGCCTCAACCTTCCAAACAAGATCTAAGTCCAACCAATGAATTTGTCAGCTCTGGTCTGAAACATTAGAGGAGTCAACAATCCTCCAACTTTAAATAGATTGAAGAAAATCCTAAAGCTTCATCAACTCTCCATACTGATATTGTTAGAGCCGATGCAAGATCAGTCTCAAATCTCAACTGTAAAAGATAAGCTTAATTTCCACTCCTGCTTCTCCAACTCAGTTGTACATATGCTGAACAGCTCGGTTCCTCAGAATTTAGTGTTCACAATTTTGAGCATACACATTGTTGCTTGAGAGAAAGATGAAATGATAATTCACCACAAAATCGGCCTAGCACACTATTCGGCATCATTTTTCTACTTCACCAGTTTTCTAATGGTTCTGGCATGATAGAATCCCTCTGAAAATCAGCATATTCATGTGGAGAGTCTTTCATCATATGCTCCTAGTTGATTCCAACATATGCAGAAATGGAATCACCTTAGCTTCCAAATGTTCTTGCTGCACACATTCAGGCCATATAAAAATCATGAACCATCTACTCTCTGAAGGTGAGCTTGCTACTTATGTTTGGCAATTCTTCGATGACAAATTTCATATTTCCTGCTCTTCTCAACTGCTTGAACATAGATTTGATGTCTGACTGCTGAGCACAGCATCACATACTATCCTCTTTATCCGACATTTGATAACGCTCCTTATATGTTGGGAGATATGGAAGATGCGCTGCTCTATTTGCTATGATGCAATTTCTTTAAATATGGAATCTGTCACACTCTGTAATGAAGCTGGATCAAGATATTGTGCTGTCCTCAAAATTTTATTCACCAAGCTCGGTGCCTGAACAGAACACTTTAACAATGTTTGGCATCTCCCTACCCTCACAGCCAAGCATCTCCATGCAATCCTTGCGTTGGCAGCCCCCGTACCCCCAGCAATGCAGCCAAATATTGATGGAAACTCATCTTCCCTAACAGCAGGAATCAGAGGTCTTCTCAGGGACTCTCAAGGGAAGACGGTGTTATTCTTTCATGCCAAAATTCGGTCATGCTGTGCCTTAGAAGCTGAAGTTGAAGCCTTAACATATGGAGTCTCTTTGTCCATTCAAAAAGGATTCCGAAATTTAGATATTAATACTGACTCGTTGCTTTTAGCACATGGTCTATTGCAGGTTGAAAACTCCCCATGGCGGTTCAGATCAAAGTTTAAGCTCGCCCTCAACAGTCATATACTCCCAAACATTATTATCGAGAGCTCAATCAGTTAGCAGATTCTTTGGCTAAACACAGGAGTCTTTTAACTAGACACCTGCCTGAAGTGCATGAGCTATTACCTGAAGACATGAGGCACTTGAACAACAGGATGTGCTACAATCATTCATCATGAAATGCCGATTGAGACAAGTTTAGATTCAAGTCTTACATTGATTCTTTCTTAGTTATTTCTTTTCTACTTATTGTAAAAGGTGATATAGGGTATCATACTCTTTCCTCCTTTTTTCCTGCCAGGAATTTGCCGAATGGTGGTTTTAAGGAGGTTATACTATATCATCTTTAATCATTTTGTTGGAGGATCAGGGGTTGACATTGTAGGTGTGCACCGATTTTTCATTAATAAAATTTTAAATTGATTAAAAAAATTATATATGATAAAGATTCTGTATTTATATTTTTTACATTAGTTTCGCATTTTATATTAATTTTGTTTTTTATAACTTACTTTAAACACCTCCTGTCATCATTTTTCTATATTCACCCGATTATTCACAGGAAAAGTTTATTGCTTTCAGGTGATCTTTGTTCTATATACATGGTCTGAAATCAGCTCCCTTACCCACTCTATTGACAAGGATACCGAGATGCTTTCTTTTTATGCACCTGCTGATGTCCATTTTTCCAACCAGATGTTGATTTCCCCCTCTCCCACGAACCATGTAGTGTGGGGTAGCATGATTTCCAAAAAAAATCAATGGAAGCTAATTCAAGAAAAATTACGGTTAAAAAAGGTCTAATTTTCCAGTCCAGAATGTTAGGACCAGATTATTGATGTTAGGTCCAGGATGGTAATCCTGACCATTCACGTGTTGTGAATCAATGATCACGATTACTATCCTGCACCTAACATCATTAATCTGGTCCTAACATTCTAGAACTTACAGAGACGACATACAATTCAGCCTCAAAATGAACTATGCTTCTTGTTTTCGAGCTTTGCCATGAAAGGACTGCCCATAGAGTGTTTCATACTTGTCTATTCAGGTTCACAAACAGAAAATTTTCAAAGGTTTGGAGCTATTATTACCTGTGTTAGAAGGCTCTACTACTCATAAATTTTCCTCCATGCTTCTATCGTTGCGGGGCAGCGTTGGAACAAGTGAGGTTGCAGGGGATTTACTCTACTTCGTGAATGATCTTTCTTCTCTTTAAGTTTGGCTTTGTTGGTAATATTTCATGTAATATCTCCACACAAATATAGGGATGAACTTGTTCCCATGTAGCTTTTGTTTTAAGTTCCTAATTTTCTTCTAAGGAAGCAGTTCCCGGTATTGTAAGTGTTGGAGTATTGAAAAGGTCAATAAACGGTCTTGTAGCTGCTAGTATCAAGCCATGATGCTGATGGATTGGTGGTGCAGTTGGGAGAGACTTAGTCATCTTGTTTTATCGAGTCACCTAGAGTCAGTTAATGTTTGATTTAGTCTTCCTATTTTTTATGTTGTTTGGTTGCTCTTGTATGGCTATTTAACGCCACATTTCCTTTGCTTTCAATAAGAGAAATCTTCATCTCATTACACTTAGCATAAGTTGTCATTACTACTGTCTCAAAAACCAGTTCATCCATATTCTAAATTGTTCTTCACATCTAGTATCAGAGTAGGTCGATGAGCTTAATTCCTATTTCTGGAAATTCTACTACAACTCGAATGTCGAAAACAACTTCGTGCAACCGGCCATTCCCAAGCTGGATGGTCATTATGACCATTGGTGTCTACTGATGGAAAATTTCTTAAGATCAAAGGAATATTGGAGTTTGATCAAGTTTGGCGTGCCTGCGGTTGAACTTGGAACAACCTTGACAGAACCTCAACATAAGTCAATGGAAGAGACAAAGCTGAAGGATCTAAAAGCAAAGAATTACTTGTTTCAGGCCATAGATCGATCAGCCTTGGAAACTATTTTCAAAAAGGACACGGCTAAGGATATCTAGGATTCGTCGAAGATTAAATTCCAAGGCACAACCAGAGTTAAGCGTGCTCAGTTTCAGGCTCTACGCAGAGAGTTTGAGATGCTCTCGATTAGGATTGGTGAAACTGTGAGGGATTATTTCTTCAAAACCATTTCCATTGCCAACAAAATGAGGTTACAAGGTAACAAAATGAGTGATGTGGTAGTTATTAAGAAAATTCTACGTTCTTTGACTGCTAAGTTTGATTATGTAGTGTGTTCAATAGAAGAATCAAATGATCTTGACAACTATTCTATTAACATGCTGCAAAGCAGTTTACTAGTGTATGAACAATGTATGGATGGACATGTAGTTGCTGAACAGGCCTTAAACGAAACGCGTGAAGGCACTTGGAGAGGAAGAGGTCATGGTCATAGAATGTCTGGAGGAAGATACTGAGGGAGAGGAAGACAAGGCACGGACAGATCTGCTGTGGAGTGCTTCTTCTGTCACAGACTTTGCCATTATAGACATGAGTGTCCTCGTAGGACACATGATTCCAGGGCTAACTATGCTGAGTACATAAAGTCTAGCCAAGAAGAGATGTTACAGATGGTACACGAAAGCTAGCAAGAACCTCCAAATGAATTTTGATTCGTGGACTCAGGATGTTCGAATCATATGTGTGGAAGAAGAGACATGTTCAGCACCTTTGATAGCAGTTTCTACACCACTGTAAAACTTCATGACAATTTCAGGATGAAGGTAGAAGGTAAGGGAGATATTCGCATGACATTTAATGAGTCTACTCATCTTGTGTCTAATGTCTTGTATGTGCCCGGACTAAAGAATAATCTGTTGAGTGTGGGCCAATTACAAGAACGAGGTCTAGCAATCTTAATTCAACATGGACGGTTCAAGATTTATCATCCTGAGAAAGGATTGATGATAGAAACATTTATCTCGCTAAACAGGTTGTTTGTCCTAGCTGGACAGCGTTCAATGGAAGAAGACACCACATGCTTCTCGTCTGTAGAAGACGAATCTCAATTATGGCATATGAGATATGGTCATTCGAGCTACAGAGGGATGAGAACACTTAAAAATAAAGGAATGGTGACAGGATTACCTCAACTGCAACTCGAGCCATCTACCTGTGAAGATTGCCTCACTGGAAAACAAAAGAGGCTTCACATATTCTCTAGCTCATACATTCAGATATATGTGGTTCAATATCTCCAGTATCTAATGGCAGAAACAGGTATATTATTATATTCACTGACGACTTTAGTCGAAAGACTTAGGGTATACATTCTAACAGAGAAGTCAGTTGCTTTCCATACATTCAATATATTTAAGTGCTCTGTTGAGAAAGAAACAGGAGCTCAGATCAAAGGACTAAAAACAGACCGTGGTGGAGAATTTACCTCAGATGAGTTCAATGAATATTGCAAGCAAGAAAGAATCCGCAGACAACTCATAGCAGCCTACTCCCCACAGCAAAACCATGGTAGGATTGCTGATGGTAGTGGAAAAAACAAACTATCATGAACATAGTAAGATTGATGCTGGCTGGAAAAATGTGCCAAAGAACTTTTGGCCCGACGCTGTCAACTGGAGTATTCACATTCTCAGCAGATGTCCCACCTCGACTGTGAAGGATATGACACCAGAAGAGGCGTGGAGTGGAGTCAAACCCTTAGTCACACACTTTAAGATATTTTGGTGCATCGCATATGCATGTGTTCCTGCCAGCAAACGAACAAAACTAAGTGATCGAAGTTTGAAGTGTGTGCTGCTTGGAGTATTCGAGGAGTCAAAGGTGTACAGACTGTATGATCCCATATAAAAAAGGATCATAATCAGTTGTGATGTAAAATTTGAAGCAAACAGAAGTTGAGATTGGAATGCAGCAGAAACCTCAAATGGAAAATCATCCTCAGTACGTAAACTGGAATGGGAGGAAACTGGCCCTGATTGTAAATCAGCTATTCCTGAGACACCTGAAAATCATCTGCAGAATCTGAGAATCAACTTCTGGAAGAAACAGATGCACAAATCACAAAAGAGCAAAATCCTGCAACTCACCCTGATATGAAAGACGAGGGGTCTGACTCAATCTCCCCACCTGTATGCCAAAGGCGTCTCCAGAAACCTCCTTTCTGGATGAATGACTATGAGAGTGGAGAAGGCCTTTCTGACAGTGAACAGTGTGAATTCCAAGCACTATATGCAGAAGGTGATCCCATCACTTTTGCGAAAGCTTCAAGAAGTGAGAAATGAAAGAAAGCAATGGATGCAGAATTAGACTCCATCAAGAGAAACGAAACCTCGAAACTTTGTGACCTACCTGCAGGAGCAAAGATAGTCAGAGTCAAGTGTATCTATAAGACAAAACTGAATGAAAATGGAGAAGTTGACAAGCACAAAGCATGACTCGTTGCAAAAGGATACACTCAACAATATGGTGTGGATTACACGAAAGTTTTTGCCCGAGTTGCAGGTTAGATACAATTAGATTGGTGATTTCTCTTGCTGCCTTAAATTGCTGGAACATTTATCAGTTAGACGAGAAATCTGCCTTCCTTCATGGAGAGTTGAACGAAGAAGTTTTTGTCACCCAACCACCGGGGTACGAACTGAAAGGCCAGGAACACAAAGTATTCTAGCTGAAAAAGGCTCTGTACGGTATAAAACAGGCACCTCGAGCCTGGTATAGCCATATAGAGACTAATTTTGAGAAGGAAAATTTTGTTATATGTGACCATGAACACACGCTCTTCATCAAAGTTAAGGAAGGTACAATCATCATGGTTTGTTTATATGTCGATGATCTGATTTTTACTGGCAACTGTGAGACCATGTTTACTGATTTTAAGAGTTCTATGATGGAGGAATTCGACATGACTGATCTAGGAAGGATGAAATACTTCCTAGGCATTGAAGTCACACAGCTTACAGAAGGAATCTTTATCAATCAGAACAAATATGCTCAGGTCATCTTTAAAAGGTTCAACATGATTGAATGCAATGTTGTCAAACGTCCAATAGTCCCTGAGTGCAAACTGGACAAAACAGGAGATGGAAAGTTGATAGATCCTACAATCTACAACCAACTTATTGGCAGCTTAATGTATTTAACGGCCACGAGACCTGATATTATGTTTGCAGTGAGCTTTGTGAGCAGGTTTATGGAGAAGCCTACTAAACTACATTTGCAAGCAGCAAAGCGTAATCTGAGATACATCAAAGGCACACCTGATTATGGTTTGTTCTACAAAGGAGGAGGAACTACAGAACTAGTTGGGTATTCGGACAGTGACTATGCAGGGGACCTAGACAAACGCCGAAGTACATCTGGCTATGTGTTTCTGCTTAGTTCGGCAGCTGTGTCGTGGTCCTCAAAGAAGCAACCTATAGTCGCATTGTCCACAACAGAAGAAGAGTTCATATCTGCTGCTGGTTGTGCGGGTCAAGCCTTCTGGTTGAGAAGAATCATGGAAGATCTTCAACACAAGCAGGAAAGAAGGAGACACCACTTTATTTTGTGGTACCAGCTCAGCCATCAAACTTTCCTAAAATGTTGTGATGAATGGAAGAAGCAAACATATTGATGTAGATTTCATTTCCTACGAGAACGGACAAAGGAAGGAACTTTTGAGATGATTCACTGTCAATCTCAAGAACAAATTGCTGACATCATGACAAAACCACTCAAGCTGGATGCTTTTCTAGAGTTAAGAGCTGATCTAGGAGTCTGCAAACTAAACTGAAAAACGCTTCACCTTTTTCAGTTTAAGGGAGGGTATGTTGGAGTATTGAAAATGTCAATAAAGGGTCTCGGAGCTGCTAGAATCAAGCCATAATGCTGATGGATTGGTGGTGCAGTTGGGAGAGACTTAGTCATCCTCTTTTATCGAGTCAGTTAGAGTCGGTTAATGTCTGATTTCGTCTTCCTATTTTTATGCTGTTTGGTTGCTCTTGTATGGCTATTTCACGCCACATTTCCTTTGCTTTCAATAAGAAAAATCTTCATCTCATTACACTTAGCATAAGCTGTCATTACTGCTGTCTCAAAAAGCAGTCCATCCATATTCTAAATTGTTCTTCACAGTAAGTTGTAACAATCGTACAAACCCACTTCTTTGAATTCTTGTTCTGAATTTGTCGAACACACACACTCAACACAGACAACTAACATGTCCACATTAAATTGCATACTACAAAACCAAAAAAAAAGCACTCAAATTCCATAGCTTGCAGATGAACTAATCTTGAATTAGCACGGTGGCATATCATCCGGCGGCGGCAGCACCCGCTCCATCGCCCCCTTGCCGTTACGCACAATGAATACAGTATTCATACCCCACGTGAGATGGCGCTCGTAATGGCAGTGCATAAACCACACACCTATAACAAAAAAACACATACCAAATTACTATCTAAACTAAATCATTATTGTTCAATATAATGAAAGAACAAATAGTAGAAAATAAATGGATCATACTCAAATGGGTTCGGATCTGTGGTGCACCCCTGAGCCAATATATAAAGAATATATAAACTCATACAAGTATTAAAATAAAATAATAGCGCGAAATATCACATTTCATTATCACCTGGATTATCGGCCCGGAATCTGATCGCCGTCCACCCATTTTTCGGGACAATGATCGTGTTCCGATTCTGGGGGTCGACAAGGTTGTAATTCTTGGGGTCCTTCTCTTCATCGAAATTCCCGAATCCCCACCCCACAACATAGAAGCTGTAACCGTGTAGATGCATTGGATGATCAATCCCGCTCACCAGGCTCGTCCCCTGAAAAACCATCTCCACCGTCGTGTTGTACTTCAACACTTTCGCCTCCGTCCCGTTCCTCGGGATTTCCAGTTCCAGCGCCTGGAAATCAGCGGTGTAGTTGAACACGAACGGCGGCCTATTGGGAAACCTCTTCCCGAAAATCCCCTGTATTTGATAGAAATACGCCTCCAGGATGTCGATGCTCGGGCTCACGAAGCTGATATTATTCATGCTGGCGCCCAGCCGCGTGGCGTTCGGACCCTGACACGTGGTCCCCGCCGTGTCGTTCGACGGGCACGGCCGGGCTTTGATGGAGATGGTCGAGATGATCCTGTTGCGGATCTTCAGCGGCACCGCGGTGGGGTGGTCGACGGTGTTGAGGCCACGGAGGCTGTAGCTGAAGTTCGTGGCGGCGGAGGTGTCGTTGAAGTAGGGGAGGGAGGGGAGCTCGGTCGGGATGGCGGCGTCGCAGGCGCAGGCGCCGGCGTAACGTAGGATGGCGGTGGCGGAGGAGTTATCGAAGGCGACGCCGACGCCGTTGACGTATGGGGCGGTGGCCATTAAATAACTCGCCGGGACCTGATCGGCCGTGAGGAGGCAGTCTAGGGTTTGTCCGGGGCCAATGACGATGTAGGGTGTGGTGTGGGGCTTGGTATAGCACGCGTCGGTTGCCACGACGGTAAGGCTGTGTTTGTGTACGCCGAAAAACAGAATCTCGTTCATGCCCGCATTGATGAATCTCAACAGGTAAGTCCGGTTCTGCTGGACCTCGGCCGTAAATGTATCTATCTTGCCAGAAAAACACAAACAGACCGTATCAGATAATTGCAGAAATTCTGTTTTAAGACTACAAACTAATCATCATACCCCCCGTAGCCGAGTTTAATTTACGCGGGGACAATTAATCGTGGGTTGGTGCCTGATGGGGGTGTTTGCCCCCCTCAGCAGACGTATCATTAATCATTGAGTACCTTTATGAGAGTTCATTTTTAAACTCAATATTGTATCAAACATCACATCATACTTTTTATGTGTAATTTTTGTATTAAGTGATTGTAATACTTTTCACATTATTGAATTTAAAAATGGAATTCCCGGAGAGAGTAAAAATGGAATTCCTAAACCCTAAACAAATTGCATTATTCTTAATCATTATGTTCACATGCGATCAATTTCTGGTAGCAATGTTAAATATAATTAGTTGCGGAATTCAATTTGTAAATGGGTAATAATTAATGGATCAATTAAATCCAACCCATTACACTAATTTGTGAATTTGACCCATAGTTGTTAAATTTTTATCCACCGGTCACAAAAATAATTAGACAGCTAAAATTTTTTAATGGGGATACATTGGCAAAAAATTTCCTTTTAACACTACCATTAGACTTTTTTTAAGATATTAATATAGTACCGACTAAAACGGGGTATGCACATGTGAGGTTTGTGGGGGCGAATTCATTATATATTTCACCTCCAATATATTGCATCCACACAATGTAGATTGTGCATCCATTTTATTTGAGTTAGAACAAACATTAAGTTGTACCATTTTAGCATTAAGTTGTACCATTTTGTGAGCAAGGGTAGAGAGTTCCAGGTTGGCCGTTTATGGTGTAGGCATCGGAGTCAGCCGGTTGGCCGCCGGAGGCCAGGAATTGTTGCAACACCGTAAAAACATCCTGCTTCCACCATTCACCTATCTCATGAAAAATATACATACATCAAAATCAGTCTTCTTCTTATGGTATGCTGCTTAGGCTATCTGTAAGGGGGAGGGAAATTTCCCTCCCCCCTCTTTCCACCACGTGAAGTGGTGGATTCTTTCCACTCCCTTTCCACCCATTAATATTTAAAAAAAAATTAATAAATTAAAATAAAATGTATTATAATTAATTAAAATATATTACA
>JAOYMZ010089326.1:0-10911 GCA_025802335.1 Pinguicula primuliflora
CGATGTGGAAGAGTAAACCTTAGTGTCGTCGGATCAATTCCTGCATCATAGTGAGTCGGAATAGAATTTGTAGGAGCCTCAGAAAGTGTGTTTACCTGGATATCCATAGAAGAAGATAACTGAGATGACTCATCCCGGTCTAGCTCTATCATGTCGATGTCGTGCTCGAGGGGTGACCTCTCTGACTTGTGATGCTCTGGTGCGTGAGGCACATGAATCCCTGCGGGTGTAGAAGGTGTAGCTTGTGCGTGAGACACATGAGACGCAAGCGTCGGAATAGTGTGACCTAAATCTGGAGGGGGCACGTGAGGCACAGGAACTGGCTGTGGCGTGGACTCGGAAGATACTAACCAATCAAGTGAGTCGGAATCTGAACTCTCCCCCTGACGACTTATGGAAGAATAACATTCTGTTTTAACAAAATTACAGTCCATAATGGTAACCACCCGACCGGTACGAGGATTATAACATCGATAACCCTTCTGAAGGCCCCCATACCCCACAAATACACATTTTTCAGCACAAGCATCAAATTTCGATCGTTGAACTTTTGGCACATGAACATATACAGTACACCCAAAAACACATGGAGTTAAAGACATAGAAGGTGGCACGTGAGTTAAATCAGACAAGGTTTGAATTGGGGTACGAAATTTCAAGATTTGAGTGGGTAGGTGATTAACCAAATATACCGAAGTGGTAACGGCTTCAGGCCAAAAAGTTGGGGGACATGCGAATCAAGCATCAATGCACGAGTAATTTCTAGTAGAAATCTGTTTTTTCGCTCAGCGACCCCGTTCTGCTGAGGGGAATGAACACACGAGGTTTGATGTAAAACTCTTTTTTCAGAACAAAAAGATTTCATTTGGTGACTCACAAACTCACCCCCATTGTCAGATCGAAGAATCTGGATTTTCTTGTTAAATTGGGTTTCAATCATGCGATAAAACTTGACAAACTTGTCAAAAACCTCTGATTTATTTTGTAATAAATAAACCCACGTCATACGAGAACAATCATCAATAAACAGAACAAAATAGCGAAGTCCATGACCTCCAATAATAGGAGTCGGCCCCCAAATGTCAGAATGTACTAATGAAAAAAAGTCTGAACTTGAGTGTGTTTTGACAAGAATGGTTACCGATGACTCTTTGCCAAAATGCAAGTTTCACAATGAAAAAGAATTTTGGAAAGTTTAGGAAATAAATGAAGAAGGTAGGAATGAGAGGGGTGACCGAGACGATGATGCCACAGCCAGCTTTGGGAGTCCGGTGTTTCATGAGTCAAGAGTGTCTTTCCCTCCAAAGCAACTTTATCAACATAATAAAGGCCATCACGTTCAGTACCACGCCCAATGTTCTTCCTCGACCGGATATCCTGCAAGATGCAAAACGTTGGGTATAACATCACCACACAATTTAATTCCTTCAAAATGTGGCTTATAAACAGCAACTTATAAGATAATGACGGAACATATAAGCATTTTGACAATCTCATCGAAGGAAAGATCTCAATAACCCCTGCACCCTTTACCGGAGCGAAAGCACCACTCACTGTTTGAACCACCTTTTTATGTGTTTTCTGCATTTCAATAATGTCAGAAAAATCATACGTAATAGTATCGGTCGCTCCACAGTCAAAGATCCATTCGGATTTTTTTCCAAGGCTGGATTCCTTTGTAAAATTGACATGGGCTGTGCCAGATCGGGCTTTGGGCCCAACAGTTGCTGCAGAAAAATTGTTAGAGGAAAAAATATTTCTCTTGGGCCTGATTTCTAAAAAATTGTCTGGCCCATTACTCTTTTCATCTTCTTGACCAAAACATCCCCAGCAAAAAATCTCGCGTTAGTAATAATGGGATGATTTTGTAATTTCACCTTCCTCACACTTATTTTACCTCGCAATTTTCAGATGGGTTGTGTACTTGGGTTTCTATCTGTTCGATGCGGATCCCTTCCCCTTCGCGATTCTGACTGTGGCTCATGTTCGTGGTTGCAATCTCTGGTTCAGCTGAGCATTCAGCCTCCGGTGAGTGATGGCCGCCATCAGAAATGGCTACCCGGTCGCCTCTCCGGCCATAGCCTGCTCGCCCGCCCCTTCTGCCACCACGATTTGAGCCTGGGTAACCTCGATTCAGTTTGAAGCAATCTTTTTTCCAGTGGCCAACTATCTAGCAATGGTTGCAAAACGGGCGTCGGTATGATGAATTGCTATTAAAACCAGTTGATTCTGACCAATTTTCCGTCGGATGTGTAACGATTGGGACCGATATGCCACCGTTGGATCTTGTATCGCGGCAGTTGTCGGTTCCAAATCCATAGGTAATAAGTTTCGCACCAATTTCTCCCGATGATGCGGTGTTTGAGCTGCCAGAACCCGCGATGGATGATGCTTCACGTTGAATTGTAGCATATGTGACATCGACTGAGGGAAGGGGTGACTCCTTTAGAACATCCCAGGTGATAGGTTCATACTTCGTGTTCAATCGTGCAAGAAATTTGAATAATCGATGCTCAGATTGGATCCGGTTGTGTTCGTTTATATCCTCAACACACTTCATAGGATTCGGCCGGCGCCTATCAATTTCTGTCCATAACGAGTTGCACCTAGAATAGTATTCCTCCAGTTAGAGGGTCCCTTGAACAATTCTATCCGCCCTTGTTACCAGATCGAATATCTGGAGTGAATCTTTCTGTCCTGAATTGAAAGTTCTAGCCAAGATTTGCCATAATTCATATGAATTTGGATAATAGATGAATTGATTTACCAGACGTCTCTCGATGGATCTGGTAATCCATGTAAAAACCTGCACATCTTGCTGCCTCCATACAGTCCATTGAGGATCATCCTTCTTCAGTTCTTTGGCATCGCCAGTTATGTAATCTAGGCGATCCTTTCCATCGATGGCTAATTCCATCATTCTCGCCCACAGTACATAGTTGTTGCCATCTAGCTTGACGTCTATGATGACTGGAGCCTCTTCTCCTTTCTCGGGTTTGCAGGCCTCCATCTGAGACATGCTATGAGTCTGCATATATTGAGTGGATTGTTTTGAGAGGAAATTGTCAAGTTCTGCCTGACGAATTGTAATGCTCTTCTCCCCAGTCATGGTCACGGTCTGTGCCGGAAAAATTTCTATCAAGTAGATGACGAGACAGATTAACACTGCTCTGATACCATGTTAACGTGATGAATTGTAAATGAGAGAGACAGATTTTTACGTGGTTCGGCCAATGATGCCTACTCCACGGGAGATTTTCTTCTCCTTTTGTCTTATGTTTTTCATCATCTTTACATCTCTTTATATAGATTACAATACAGACTCAATTCCCTCAAATCCCTGCAATTATGGGATTCTAGTTTATAAAGAAGGATTCTTGATAATTCTTTCCTTATTTACACAAATCATTCTTTAACAATAACTCCCGCAAAAATTCTAATTCGAAAGGTGATCTTCTATTAAATTTTTTATTTATATTAAAAGAAAAGAAATAAAATATTAAATCGTCTAAAGCTTTTTAATCAAGTCAATAGTACAAAGATTTTTTTACTTTCACTTTATCACCATCACGAAAAACCCCATTGAAAAACTTGAAAACCTCGATTCGATTCACATTCAACATGTCGATGGAGATATCGTCGAACACGCATACACGAAAACTCATCTAAATTTCTGGTGATTAAATATCCGGCGATAATACCACAAATACGCACACGAACTACTCTTCGCGGGAAGGAGGAGCAACAACAGTTTTAAGAAAAATTCAAGCATCAGTCGAACTTGCTGCAATGCAGGGGGGAATGGTGTTACGGATGACACGTAAAACATCAAGAAATATGGTTTTGAGGGTGGGAGATGGCTCCGGTGGATACATTGCAAGTCATTCACCATCTCGGAATCTTACGATAGGTATTTTGAATGAAATTTATACATTGTCACATGATTACACGACTCCATTCGTGGTCTGAACGAAATCGAAAAGTTCTGATTGTACGTGTGCCACACTCTCATATACGACCCCATCGGGTTTAGAACGGAGCCCATATTACCAATTTACTATTTTGTTTGATCAATTTTCTAATTTTGTTTGATCGTGTGAAATATATATACAGGTGCCCATACGCACTGATGCACCTGAATTGTTAAGCATTCCAACATACCTATCATCAGAGGTCTATGACAACGCACATGTGAAGTTCCAGTGAAGGTGACGATGTGCCAGTCACTACGGGTTATAGGGGAGATAAAGGAGCGTTTGAGAAAACGAAAGCTCGCCCAAATCCAAAGAAGCTATTTCAGGCATTTACTGGACTTGAACGTCACAACAGACTACGTTTCCTGGACAGTTTGCCCATTTCTTAATGCTAAGACGGATTGATAAGCCTAAGCGGATGGAGTTACTATTTTTTATAGATAGGAAACCAATCCATTTTGGTATCCATGAATTTGAATGGTGGCAGGATTGAAATGCTAGAAGAAGCCAAATTCGGATCATTCAGTTCGTGGTAATCGGACAAGAGATGAGTAGTTCAATGGACGCACACACAACAAGTTTAAAGATCTCAAGAAGAAGTGAATGGGATCCGACCAAAAGAGAAGATATAAGGTGCAATTGTGTGAGAACATGGCTCAAAAGAAGAAGAGAAAAAGGACGAAGTGTGATGCAACTCCCGAATTGCAATTGTCGGAGGACAAGGTCCAGAAGACGAAGAAAATGATGAAAAAAAGCATCACAACAATGCAACTGATGCAGTTGCCGAGCAACGATTGTCTGAGGGCAGGGTCAACAACAATGCGACTGATGTGACTGATGAGTCTACCAAGCGGCAATTGTCCGAGAACAGGATCAAGCTATCAATGTTATACCTGTTAGAGGGTGTGATCCTAGTAGGTGATTCAAAGAAAAAAATCGATGAACTTGCTCTGAGAATGGTAAATGATCTGTCCATGTTTAATTTCTATCCATGGGGCAATAAAGCTTACGTCGAGATCATCCATAGCATCAGTCTTAAGGACCTTAGGGTAAAGTACCCAAAGTACCGTGAATGAAGGCAAAAAGAGACCTACACCCTGACAGATTTCTAGCATGGTTTACATGTGAGTCGTTTACCATTTATTATTGTTCTCGTATATAGAGTTTAATGTCAAGATGTACTTAAGAAGTATGTGTTTTCCATTGAAACAGATTTGAGCATTAGAGACAATTACCAAGCTCTCCCCAATGTGTGACAACTGTATAGTTGATGGAAGCATGATAAGGTTTCCTAAGTGCCTAAACTAGAGTTGTTGTCCGGCAATGAGCAATCAAGAAGAAATTATTGATACTTTCTGCAACAAAAAGGTAAGGAACCATAGTACGGGACCTTGGATTATGTTTACGTGCATCTCTGATACAGTATACGAGAACAGACAGTAACATTCATAACTCCCATATGTAATATTTAGGTTAAATCACACCAGTCGTGATTCACTCACCCTACATATACGGGGCATGCATGAACGACGCGCAGTATTTAGAATTCTCGTATGAATTATTCTGGGTAAATCATGTCTTTCATGATTCACCCACCCTAAGCATGATTGCGCGACCTCATATACACAGAACGTGTACATCCCGTCTGTCGGGTCCATGCATGAGTCTCTGATAATGTATACGAGATCCGACAGCACATTTGGAATTCTCCCGCTGCACTACACTGGGTACATCATGCCTGTCGGGATGAACTCACTCTGCGTGTACGAGACCATGCACGAATGATGCACGTTCCTAACCTAACAGTTATTTTCTCGATTTCTCCCCCAGGGTGTTCTTTATCCGAACCTGAAACCTTCGAGAGAAGAGAGTGGGATGTCATACATGAAGAATATTGAGAACGTGTCTGACTGTACGGATGAGCGAATCCCTAAATTGATGGAATTGATCAATACGTTTAGGTCTGGGAGATTTTTTGCAGACGACTCCCACAAAAAAAGACGACGATCTATCAACTGAGGAAAGGGAGCTCCATGCCTTGCCACAACCATCTCATGATTCTCATCCTATAACTCAACGTCCTGTTTCAACGAGTCACAGGACTGCATTTCTCAGATCAAGGCTAATTTCTCAGTGGAAAATAAGAGGATACAGGATTAATTCAGGAATGTCATCAATTTTTTTATAGGGGTTAGGGCCAGACTTGAAAACCAAATCGGCACAATTTTTAAGATTTATGATCAGGACATTGGAGTGAAAGAAATGCAAATTGAAGTGTTGCGGAACAGGATTTGGAGTTTGACCATGTTAACATGAATGTGGCCTCTATAGAGACAGTTGCCGCCTCTACCCTTTGTGGAGCCAGTCGCCGCCTCAATAGAACCATCTGGTGCTGCAAGTGAGAATTCGTACATGTACATATACGACAACCCTACACGTTGGTTTGAAGGCACGAATGTGGCACCTGATCCTGTATATCCGGAAGACATATACGATGAAGAACTTAAGTGTAGGTCTGCACCAATCGTAAATAAAGAAATAAGTGAGAACAAGAAGCGGGTTAGAGTACAAAGAGAAAATGGGGGCTGTCGAAACACCGACACTTGATATTTCCACAGCCTAAAACTAATAGGACGAAGACAGTTTACAATCCAAATGCCTTTACAGGTGAGGAAAAAGAATTCAAACAACGTCTGGAATTTCTAAAAGTTTGGATGAATATGAGTGATGCAACACGGCATTCGAAATATTCGTGGTGGTTTTATGGATCTGGAACCAAAATTCATCGTAGATCTTATGGGAGAAGGTTTTTGACTGGAAGATATAGTAAGTATTTATTATGATAGTTGATTTTCCACTTTTTCTCACCATGTTGTTGAAATCTTTTATCTTATGAGGAAGAGATCTGAAAAATACACGAACATCTTCCCACAAGATGTTGCACTTGCCCAGACTAAATTCTGTAGCCTTATTAAGGAATTTTGGGATGACAAAAAAGACTGTGCACGAAGGAACAGAATGAAATCCTTACACAGGATGTTAAAAAAGTATGTGAAACTAACCCCCAACAAGAGACCAATGTGATTGACTTGCAAGACCGTGTACGTGCATTGACTTGTGCAAAATAGCTATTGGGTGGTGGCTGTCTTGCACTTGGAATGAGGTCGAATCACCGTTATTGATAATCAGTCGACGATGTATTCAGACGATCAGATCCAAAAGTCTTTGCGACCATTATGCACATTGATGCCGAAGATTCTATCTTTCAATAAAAGTGTCATGTGGGGTGAGCTACTCGTAGAAGACGTATGGAAATACTCCCGTCTCCGAGGATCCATTTCTTATGAGCTCTGATCTGATCATGCAGACATTAAGATAATAAATTTAGTCGCTCATATGTTGGTACATGTCAATTATTGTTCTAATTCATTAACGGTTTGTTTCATTGATTTATATACAGCGGTGGCTGTGAGGGTCAACATGTGCAAGAACATTGAATTTCACATGATGGACATCACAAATCCCATTAACTACATGAATAATGATACACTGTCACAGTTTCGTGAACTATATGTTGTATCGATTTTTGAAAGATACTTGAAAGCATAACAATGTACACTTTAGGGAAGGAATTTGATGTGTTTTGACTTTTGATTTAATTCAGTATGTACGATCGGATATCACAATATAGACACGATTAGTCGCGTTAAGAACGAATGCCTTTAGTAAACTCACCAAAATTCGAACGAAACGAACTGGTTCTCGTCATCACGTATGTATTGAAAGTTTAATATTATATTAATAGTAATTTTATAAAATACAGACTGAAATTAACTAAACTATAAGCTACTTTGCATCGTCGGGATACGAACAAATCTCACAGCCTACACTTCATTTGTTATATACTATGATGAATATTCTTCCCCTCTGCCGACATTTCAATTGTTAGAAGACTACTGGTTTGTCTTCCGGGATAAGGATAACTGCAAAGAAGAATATGGTGTGCCTTATTCTGAGGAGGATGGAATCGGAGAAGGAAGCGACATTGGCAACCGCATTAGAGAAGGAAGTGAGAGAAGTACGTTCCTGTTGTTGTTGCATCTACTTATATGGATTGAAATTATCATAATTGCATCGTGGATGTGGTATCCAGTTGTTCAGCATCATACCGGGATATGAAAAGACTCGCACTGTTAGTGAAAAGATGCAACATGCACAGATCATTAAAAGACTACATGCACAGTATGTGAAAAGACTACACGTGCTGTTGATGCGCTGTTAGGATTTAGGGTTGAGGGTTTAAAGGTTAGACTATGTTATCCGGGTTTACTACGCATAGTCGCACCTTGTTACTCGACTGATGTGCTTGTTCTAACTTGGCTATTCGAGAAATTTAAGTATGGCTAAAATATATATATAAAAACTCTAATTACTCTACTTATTATGCTAAGTGAGTATGAATGGACAAACATTTATGTGAATACATTAGTTTTTATCTGGTGCTCAGGTACTTGTGGATTGTAGACAATATTTTCAAGTAGATTGGAAACAAAGAAACTTCATTACATTCCTCGTAAGAGTAACTTGACATGGATATGAATCAATAATACATTGTGCGTTTCACGATTTAGATAGGCATTACACCAAATTTAAAGTTCGTAAAAGTGATGAATTATATACCGCAATTATGAATTTAAGAGTAATTAACGGATTGTGGTGGTTTAATGTTTAGGGTTAAGGGCCCGACTGCGTTATCCTGATTTCCACGTATAGTCGCACCTTGTTACTCGACTGATGTGGTTGTTCCGACAACGCTATTCGAGAAATTTAAGTATGGCCAAAATATATGAAAAAAACCATGCATGTGCATGCATTAGTACACGGATGTTGTGCTTATTATAGGATAGTTGGAGCACGAATGACTCTTCCGGAATAATCACGATGGGCGCGGTTTTGTCGGTAGCTGTGTTTGTTTAATGATTTATGGACTGACTTCTTTATCTGGGTTTACCACGCATAGTCGCGATCTTACCGTCAGATGTAAATAGAACAACGGATGTTGTGCTAATTAAGGATAGTTGGAGCACGAATATCTTTTCAGAAATAACCATGATTTGTCGAGGTCGGGTCGACTGTTGTGTTTGTTCTGACTATGCTATACGGGATATTTAAGTATGGTATAATAGAACTCTGCTGGTTATTTAGTGTTAAAAGTTTAGTGCCTGATTGCGTATCCGGGTTTAGCACGTATAGTCACACTGTTATCGTCAGGCGTGAATAAAACAACGGATGCTGTGCTAATTACAGGATAGTTGGAGCACGAATGACTCTTTCGGGATAACCACAATGGGTTGTCGTCTTGTCGATAGCTATGTTTATTTAATAGTTTATGGATTGACTTTTTTATCCGGGTTTACCACGAATAGTTGCGATCTTACCATCAGACGTGAATAGAACAACGAATGTTGTGCTAATTACAAGATAGTTGGAGCACGAATGTCTCTTCTGAGATAACCACGATTGCTCGAGGTCGGGTCGACTACTGTGTTTGTTCCGACTATGCTATAAAGAATATTTAAGTATGATATAACAGAACTCTGGTGGTTGTTTAGTGTTAAAAGTTTAGTGCCCGATCGCGTATCCGAGTTTACCACGTATACTCGTACTCTTAACGTCAGACGTGAATATAACAATGAATGATGTGCTAATTAAAGGATAGTTGGAGCACAAATAACTCTTTCAGGATAACCACCGCGGTCTTGTCGATAGTTGTGCTTGTTTAATAGTTTATGGACCGACTTCTTTATCCGGATTTATCATGCATAGTCACGATCTTACCGTCAGACCTAAATAGAACGATGAATGTTGTGCCAATTACAGGATAACAAAACGTAACGGATTTAACGGCAATAAAAAATGTTGGGGCACGTATGGCACGTCTTTTAAGTTAATCAAAAATCAGAATTTAGATATGATTAAGTGTGAAGTTTAGTATCAGCATTTATTATAATAAGTTAAATATATTCGATTATTTATTTATTTTTTTTAAGATGCATGTTATTTTTATAATTGTCTTTTAAAGATTTTTTTGAATAGGCAAATATATTGAACAGTACCTCTACATTAAAAGATAGCCAGCTGACTAGTTGAGTTATTCGATAATACTATAGAGCACCACCTCTATAGCAAATCACCATGACACTACCACTCATTAATAGGTAATGAGTCTCACATACACACACACCAACATGTGTGTATATGTGTCCTTAGCCTTACCCATTAATGGGGGTGATGTGATGGTGTTGTGCTAAGAGGTGGTGCTCTATAGTGAGATCCTGAGTTACTTGGGCTTGATTTTTTTTTTTAAGTTTAATTTTAAAAAAAGATATCTTATAATATTTGATTTACGACTGATTTGATTTCACCGGTCTTATGCCACAAAATAGTGGCTTGTTTTTGAATTTGCCACTCATCTGTCTTCCGAAGACCGGTGAAAGGAACCGGTCTTTGGAAGACCGATATAAAAAAACACCGATCTTTCAAAGACCGGTAATAATTAAAATTGCTAATCAACGTAATTAAGGATTATACCGGTCATTCGAAGATCGGTATGTTAAAAAAATTATTTTTAATACATACCGGTCTTCCGAAGACCGGTATCTATTAAAAATAACTTTTTTTGTTTTAAAGTTTATATATATATTGATTTTATTTTTATTGTTAATGAATTTATATATATTTATAAGTGCGTAATGTAAACAAATTGAATCTTAAAAATAACAAATGTCAATCATTTCTTTAATCTATAAATGTCCTCCAATATTCCGGATCAATTGCGGGGTCTTCTTGTGATGTGCTGTCAATGCCTAACGAAAAACTCGGGGGTCGTATACCCTGAGTGTCTCGCGAACTACTCGGGGGTCGTATACCCTGAGAA
>JAOYMZ010089337.1:0-26596 GCA_025802335.1 Pinguicula primuliflora
TCATGAGCAGTCGGAGAATCCAGGAGTAGGTGTGAGAGGCAGCCAGGGAGGGTGGAGCTCCAACCCGAGAGATGCCTGGCTGGGATTGTTACACCCGGGGCATAAGGCGGTTCATCACATTCCTTCAGAAAAATGTTCAGCTCTAGCAAAGGAAGTGCAAGACCTCCTTTTGCTAATGAATCTGCCTCTTTGTTAAGAACTCGACGAATATGCTAAAATCTGCATGGAATACAGGTGGCCAAGGTTCGCTCGATCGAACAGACGAGGGTCTTGTACGGGATATACAACACTTCATCCTCAATTGAGTCGATTGCCATGGCATTGTCTGACCGGATTATGACAGAGTCAATTGAGTCGGTTGCTGAATTTTAGTTGCACAAAATCTAGAATTATAAAAAATGTTAGATGACCCCAATTGGTGGACAAAGGCAAATAGGCAATTTTGTATTTTTGTTAATTTAATTAATTTCTTTTATTTTTGTTTGTTTCATTATTAAATAACAATTGTTTACCAAAACAAAAATTACTAATATTTTAAGATTAGAGTTTATACAATTTTACGATTATATATTTAAGAGCTTATAGCATTTAACATTTTGAGTTTATAGATAGAGTTATAGATTTTTACGACGGTGAAGTCGTTATAATATAAATAAAAAATTTCATTTTTTGTAATAATAGTATTTTAGAATTAGAGTTTATAAAATTTACGATTATATATTTTAGAGTTTATAACATTTAGCTTTTATAGTTTATAGGATATGATTTTAGATTTTTAGGACGACTTTCAATCCAAAAAATATGAACATAATATAATTATAGGATTTAGAGTTGATATGATTTAAAATTTAGAATTTATAGAATATTGTTTTAACTATAATATAAAAGAAATAAAAAAAAATAACACAAATTTGAAATCCGCCCAAATTGTGCCCACCAATTGGGGGGCAAATTTTGGAGGCCATGTAGCAGCTCCGTAGAATTATAACAAGGCTCCTACATAGCACTCATCTTTTAACCGCCAATTAACGGATGCGCCCAAACGACACCATTTTGGCATCGTTTGGGCGAATTTCAAAATTTTTTAAATCTAAAATTTTCATTGGGGGCGGGGATTCGAACAGTGCTCCCATCGTTTGGGCACATCCACCAATTTGGGGACAATTTTTTGGGTCAATGTAGCAGCTCTGTAGAATTATAACAAGGCTGCTACATGGCCCTCAGCTTTTAACCACCAATTGGTGGACGCGCCCAAACAATTTTTGGCCTGGATCTCCCGTTCTGATATCATGTTAGAAAATAAATTCGCTCTATCTTGTATGGGTCACGTGTGAGCAGGTGCACGTATGAGCCAACTTATAAGAAATTTGTGGTTACTCTAGTTAAAATCTTGAATTATATCATCATCATTTTTTATAAGTTGGTTTATATCTCTTTCTCAAATTCGTATTGGACAATATTCCAAAGACCATAGAATAAACATTATGCGATCAGAAAATCTGAAGTGATTTGTCTAGTAAGCTATCATATTTATTCATTAATAACACTTTTCTAGAAAAAAAATTGTTCAATATTAACGGTTATCACTTTTTAATCTTTTTCCTTTACTTTTTTTTTCCAGAATTCAAAAGATGGGACAAAAGTTTTAATTTACTAGACGAAATAGAATTCAGTGAAAAATTCATCGCCTGTATATAAACAGACCAACATTCTTATATAAAAAAACGGCATACGTAAATATCAAGGAAATGGGCACCCGCAAGACATGTTTGCTATTGCTCCTGCTGTTGAAATTCATTCTTTCTGAAGCATGCTCACCGAGGATTCATGTTCATGTTATAAATGGTCTTCCTTCAAACTCGGAACCATTGACATTGCATTGCGCATCAGGTGATAACGATCTTGGATATCACATCCTGTATTCGGGCCAAGATTTTAACTGGAATTTTTGCCCAAATGTTATCATCCCAAACACCTTATTTTTTTGTCATATATGGTGGGGATCTAAGAACAAAGCTTTCAATGTTTATAACCAGAAGACGTTCATAAATCTCAAGACATACTGTTGGAAGGCAGAAGAGGATGGCATATATGCATCAGCTGATTGTTTTGCTAATAGTTCGGTGAAGATTTACAATTGGGAATGATCAGTTTATGTGAGCATGTAATCATTTTTAGTGTATGAAATAACGAGTGTAACGAGAGAACATGTATCGATTGTGCAAACATTGATATACGTTGTGTTCAAATTTAGTATCTAATCTACGAAAAGAAACTTGATGTAATTTGTGTTAAGGAGAATTATCCTGCACAAATTAGAAATATAATAAATAATCAGTATATAATGAAATTTGGTGGTTTAACTTTATTGCCTTAGTGCTAAGCCTTTTATGACAATAAGCTCACATTCCTATGCGTACACACACGTACACTGCAGGTAAAAAGAATGAAGGATTAATGGCCCCTATTTTAGGCCCTGTAATTTTTGGCCAAGAATAAAAAGATTGTTCTGAAGCCAAGACAGAGAGGATTGGATAAGCTAGAAATCTGCAGGTAAACTGCAGCTCATGGCATGCCAAACCAGCCTGCTGGTTGTGCAGTCCCGCAACACATGCAAAGTTGTTTCCGGTTCATTACAACTCGGGCATTGGGGTGAAGGGGCTATCTTCCTGCGGAATCTTTCGGCATTTGTCCACAAACAATGCCTAGCGACCTTCCACAGGAAGATTTTGATGTTTTCTTGTAGTCTCAATGCCCAGATTGCATCACAGAGTTCATTTTCAGGATTTAGATGGTGAACGGTAATATATAATAAAGCAAATTTTGTAGCAACGCGATTGTTAAGAAGAACAAATGGATAATTTCACCATTATTTAACAATTTATTTAAATAAAAAACAATCATAAATGTGAAATGACCAATACATTTCAATCATTTGAATGTTTGTTTGGTATGATATCAACCGTAATTGGTCGAAATTTTCAAGCCTCCAACCAAACGTGCCCTTAAATCTATCACCTGAACTCGAAAATAAATCAACTAGGCAAATATCTTATTATATACAAAAACAAAATGATGATTCCAAAAACAAAATAATCATATGAATTGAGTTGTAATAAACTAAGCTCGAAAGAACATTAAATATTTGAAGTATATTTGTTAAGTTTAACGCACAAATTCGAAATTGTTATCAAACCTATCTGTATCCAGTCATCAATGTTAAAGAGTTATTCTCTCACACATAAAGTGTAAGTGTGAGATAAGTAATTTAAATAGAAATTGTGGGGAGAACCAATTACCTTGGGCCTAAAGTTATAATGGTGACACTCACATTCCTACCAACTTAACCTCCACACGCACATCTGCATACACGAGTCCCAGTTGTCCCTGAGCTCGATTTATTCAAAGTCCGTTGACCCGAGTGTGATGGGCCGGACGGCCGTTGACTCGCGTTTAGAGCCGACCCAGTTTATATAAAATTTATCATGGTATCGGAGCTGATAATTATCTAACGACTGGAAAAATCTGGCCTGTATCAGCTTTCGCTCTTCTAAAAAAAATTTGGTGTGGCTTTCAAGTCCGACAGGAGTTGCCAAGTCGAACTTAAGAGAGAGTGTTAAAGAGTTATTGTCTTACACCGAAAATATAAGTGTAAGATAAGTAGTTTAAATAGGAATTGTGGGGAGAACTAATTCCCTTGGGCCTAAGGTTTTAATGGTTACACTCACATTCCTATTAACTTAACCCCCACATGCACACCCGCATACACGAGACCAGTTGTCAATGGGCTCGATTTATTCAAAGTTTGTTGACCCGAGTGTGATGGGCCGAGTGGCCGTTGACTCGCGTTTAGAGCCGGTCCAGTTTATATAAAATTTATCAATCAAACTCGTACACCAAACTGCCCAAGGGTGTTCCTATCAGTTGAAATTAAATATATTAAATTATGTATATATTAAAATAGCCATATTATTCACATAAACAAGTTCTAGGATTCTCTTCATATTAAGATTTGTATATATATTTAAATGACCACAAATTCATCAAGAAAAAATATAACAAGTTCATTAAGACAAATATAAACAAGTTCATCAAATATTCAACACTATATAATAAATAATGTTACATGATCAATTATTTCATGTTTGTCTCGCAACATAGACTTCAAACATTTCCTGTACCATAAATATCTCTCTTGTTGTTCCATTCAGTTGAAGACTCTACTCCTTCTATGTATCATTAGGGTGTTCTTTTATGTCTGGCTCCAGGGAAGTGCTAGAAATCTCTTCGAGTGGATCGTTAGGCATAGAATCTTTAAGGAAGTTGTGGAGAAGAGCACAAGCAAGTACGATATGATTCTGTTCACAATGGAGTAGAATGTTGCACAACGCAAAACCGCCCACCGTTTCTTTAAGATTCCAAATGTGCGCTCAACTATATTCCTTGCTTTGGAATGTTTGAGGTTGAAGATCTCCTTTGGAGTGTTGGGGTGTCTATTACCGTTGTACTACGATATGGTGTTAGAAATCCATCACAGTTCATATACCCATTGTCTGTCAAATAATAAGTTCCTGCAACATATCATTTTCGTTAAAAATAATAGGCGCAATCACATAGTCATGCAAAAATCCACAAATGTACCTTGAGGAATGCACAGGCCGTTTGGACGTTGAAGTGCATCTCGCAACACTCGATCATCTGCCGCAGATCCTTCCCAACCTCCAAGAACATAAACGAATTTACCTTCTCTATCACATACACTCAAAATATTTGTTGCAAGTTGCCCCTTTCGTGTTCTGTAGCGAGCTTGGCTACTTGATGGAATATGCAATGGGATATATGTTCCATCAATTGCCCCCACACAACCCTGATTCAAAATATTGGTTAGTACCTTATATAATATGTTTTTGATATTACATATAGTTATCTTACCGAAAAATAATTCCAACGCTCATCAACTGATCCATCTGGTATAGGTATGGATTTCGCTAGCGAATTGGACCCTATATCAATCAAAGCATTCAACACCTCATGAACACCATGTGAATGGTATAAGCGAACCTTCAAAAATCACATCTAATTGTTCTCATTTTGTGGCTATGTGCCAGGATCCTAAGAAAGATAGCTACTTTCTCCTCAACTGAAACATATTTGTCATCGGCTATAGCTTGTGACAACCGAAACATTCCACATAATCGTTTAAATGCATCCTTATGCAACCTCAAATTCTCATAACAATCTACATCATGTCTTGAAGTCAGCATATTAAGGAATTCTACCTGTCTTGGTATCTTTTCTATGAGACTATACCGTTGTCCTGACCGTTTGCGTTTTCTTTCCATTTCACCCATGTACTCAATAATAATCAAAATAAGGACCAACAGTAGCATATCATCGATGTATTGATCCATCTGAGTATTAAACACTAATGATCAAACATGAAAACCATCATAATAAAGAAAGAGACAATGCAAAAGCATCAATTTAAACTCTTGCATTCCAAAGAAAAAATAAAAAACGTGCAGAAAAAAATTAAAAAACTGCAAAACACAAATTCAAGAAAAATCAAATAGTAATATGCATCAATCTCACAACATCATAATATGCATATTATCTTATGGCATCACGTTCAAAACAATAGAACATACATGATCATAACATTTATTGATCATCTATTATCATGTTCCAAATATGCCATGAAAGTCTTGCATCATCTATTGTCACGGTTCTTGCTAAATTGTCCTCTTCCAACAACAACAACAGGAAGATAATAAAGCAATAACAATAAAAAAAATAGTAATTGGACAGAACCTATTGCCGGCAAGAAAGCAACAATAAAAAAGAAAGATAACAAAGCAAAAATGCACTACCTAAACAAAATAGTAAACTACATGAGGATAATTTCAGAAAACGAAACCTATGGCGGACAAAACCTATGGAACTGGACAAAACCTATGACAGACAAAACCTATGAAATTTCATGAGGATAATTTCATTGTCCTCTTGTGGAACTGGACAAACCTACGGAACATGGACAAAACTATGCAGAAATTGAAAATCTTCATAGCAAAAAAGTACCTTTTTTATGAACAACAAGATGGTGGACGATAGAGAAGAAGACGACAGAAATCTAAAACCTTGGGGAAGATGGCAGACGACGGGAGAGAAGAAGACCGTCTTCGAGACAGGGGAATGGAAGAGAAGAATGATTAGGGTGAAAAGATTGAGGATAGTTGGAGTAATTTGGTGTTTGATTGTGTGTTTTATAACAAATAACACACATGATAGTGTTATTTGTTATAAAACACAATCACTCAAAAATCCGGGTCAAGTTGATAACTTGTGATAACCCGGTTTATTTAATGTTTCCAACCAAACATGTTATTATGGTTGATTATATTTCCAAATCAACCACAATCAACCAAACCAAACACACCTAAGTTTACTCTAATTAAGTTTTACTAAAAAAATTGTTTTTATTTTTGATTAGGCTTTTAAAAAAAGATATTTTTATAAGGAAGTTACAAAGTGTTTGTAGTTGGGACTTTACTGTGATAAAAGTTAAAAAATAGTATGACAAAATGGATATAATACGGGAATTTTTTTGGGTATTTTGATATTATCGATTTGTATTTAGACAAAATTATCTTTAAAGTGAATTTTTAAATATTTACAAAATTGTCACCACCTTAAACCTCTCAAAAGCTACTCCAAGATTTGGGAGCTTTTCCACCGCCAAAAGCCAAAATCGCAAACAGTGTAAAAGGGGCTTCTGCGATTGAAAAGCCAAAAGCTATTTTTGAGAAAAACTTGTAAACAGACACTTAAAATACATGTACTCAAATTAAAACGACGTCGTGGAATCACACGGGAAAGTTCTTCTCAAAATGAAGAGGGCGGCGACGTTGTGGAATCCTAGGAGAATTTCTCTCGCCGGAAGACTGGTTCTGTGCAAAACTGTGTTGGCTGCCTTACCACTTTATTTGATGCAATCGATTTCCTTGCCGGTAGCGTCGGGTTTGGAGATGGAAAGGGTGATGCACACCTTTTTGTGGGGCGGTAGAGATACTAGGTGTCAACCATCGCTGGTGAACAGAGATGTGGTCTGCCTGCCCAAAGCCAGGGGGGTTGGGCATCACGAAGATACGAGATTCAAATGAAATATTCATGATGAAATTTGCTTGGGAATTATATGCAGGAGCCCCCAAACTATGGACCTCGCTCTTCTCGGCCAAGTATGATAAGGAAGGAAGGGGGTGATACATGCTGGGACTTCTCGGAAGGGTTCTCACCTGTGGCTTCAGATGACCCGTTTTTTTGAAATAGTTCGCAATAATTCCTGCTGGGGTGCTAGGAGACGGACAAAGTGCCAAATTCTGGACAGATATATGGCATCCCTTTCGTACGCCGCTACTCAAGTTGGTTCTAATGCCTCTATTGCCTACGGATTATGACCTAACTGTGAGTGAGTTCACTGACCATGCGGACTGCTCGAACTTCGCTAAGTTAGCCTCCTTAGTACCGGGAGGGGTGATGGAGCTGCTCAGCGCAATTGTTCCACCGGGACCAGCTGCTGGTCCGGACAAGTTAATTTGGAGTCGTTCTCCAAATAGTGTCTTCACGTGCAAATCGGCAGCAGAGCTCTTGCGAGCCCAGCCCCTACTGTCGGAAGATCCTATATGGGAGCGAATCTGGTCACTAGCGATTCCGAAAAACATCAAGATCTTTTTCTCGAAGATTATGCATAATGCTATTTGGATGAACAGTGAACAACATCGAAGGGGAGTTTCCTCCAGCAATTGCTGTCATTTATTTTCTAATCCCGAAACAACAATCCATCTCCTGAGAGATTACTCCCGTAGCAGAGAGATTTGGGAATCATTACTCCCAGATCCACCTCTTAGTTTCTATGAGTGCTCATCTCCAAAGGAATGGTCATTTTAAATTTATCTAAGTCCCCGTTTTCATCTGAATGACAAGTTCTTTTTGCTACGGCATGCTGGTAGATATGGAATGCCGGAACTCGGAGATTTTTACAGGAACAAATGCAGCAGGGAAAGATCTATGCACTTCAATAAAGGCTACGGCGGGGAAAACAACAAAATTCTCCACCTACATGCTGCACAAAAGTGCAACCGGCACGCTTCAATATGCAGGAGAACAAACCTCATCCCCACTATCACATACGACGGCGAACTGGCATTCTTCATCAAGGTGGACGGCACGGCCAACCGATTCAATAATCAAGCGGCATGCGGGGGGTCCTCCGGGATGCCTCTGGGCGCTGGATATTCGACTTCTATGGTCGGATTGGTGAATGCTCCAGCTTAACGGCGGAATTATGGGGCATCTATCACGACCTTCAGTTGATCGCCAGACTGGAAATTGGAAGAGCGGTACTTGAGACTGACTGCAAAACTGCGATTGATGTGATTTCTGGGCTAACACCTGATATACCCAACTCAGGTCTTATTCAAAGGATCCAAAGCATCTCGGCTAATCTACAAATCCGGCTGCTATTCCGTGGCCACCAACATATGCAGGAAGCAGATATGCTCGCCAAGCAAGGATTAGTAGAGCCACGCGTTCAAATGTAGTATTTTCCGGAGGCCAGCTTGTTACGGGGGATCAGCTTTGATGAACTCCCCGCCTTGGGTACTATTTTGATGCAAGCCAGTTCTGCGTCGTTAGACCATGGGGGGGATGATGGCGTTGCTCGACGCCCATCAAACGCAGAGGGGGTGGACGGTGGGTTGATGGGAGGTTCTGGACAGATTACACAATCAATATTGGTGGACAGTTCCGCACAGGATGTGCGCAGGCTACAAAGAGACTGGGTGGAACCTTTAGCTCCCTTACGGTTTTCTGCTGATTTTGTTTTTGAGCCTCCGTAACTGGAGGGGCACATTTATTTCCATTGGCTTTGCCTTCCCATGTATAAAAAAAATTAAAACGACGTAATTTTGCATTGATTTGTTAAATTTTTTTTTTCAAAACGACGTAATTTTTATACCTGCACTCAATTGAGTACAAATATTTTGAGTAAATGTAGCATTTCTCTAATGGAATATAGTGCAAATCATGATAATAAGTTAAAACATACTTGCCAAGCCATATATGACACGCTCATATAATTTGAAACAACTTTGAATGAAATTGTCCCTTTCAAAACTAGTACGACGATCCCTCTTTGATGAATGATTTATATATGAAACTGTCTACCCATAATTCTTCGTCGGGCACCATTATCTTTGTAGGATTGGGTCATACACAGTGTTTACATTTTACTGAGGATTATTGTTACAAAGCTCATATATGTGCAAAAGTTTTTGTGTACCTTTAGGTTGTGTTCAGGAAGACAGTCGCCCAGTTGCTTAGGTGCCACCTAAGCGTTGGGTGATCACCCTCCACCTTACCCGAATGTCAGTTAAGTACCCGCTTAGGAATGACTAAGCGGACGCTTAGGTTGCTTAGGTGCTAAGTGGACCCTGACTGCCTAGGAACCGCCTAATCCTTTCTCGAACACTGCCTATAGGTACTCAATGTTTTGGCCACTTATTGGCACTGAAATAAAAAATTAATATTTGTTGCAAAATTTTCGTGTCGGAACAATTTCGAAACCAATTACGGAGTTCGATTTCGACAACTTCACCATAAGAAATATTTAAAAATCCATAAATATATATTTTAAAAACAACAAACTTAACATTATCTTTACACGGTAGGATGAGCGTGTAACTTAGCTTTATCTTTACACGGTTGCTTACGAGCATCTACATTAAAATTTAGGACAAAATCTTGTAAACTTTCAAAACTATGTAGTTTTGAAGGTAAAATTACAAAACTTGTAAAACTCAATCACATGAGAATATAAAGTGTTGCCCTCACAAATTTCATAATCCTTTGGAATGACATAGTTTTAAAAATTTACAAAATTTTATAATAATTTATTTTATAAATCTAGCATTCCTCTCAAATGTACATGAAAAGAATATTTTTAAATTCTGAATCTTAGGTAAAAAAATTCTTTGACGAAATTTTGTAAAATGCTCTATAGCGCTATTGTCAGTAACACGACAGGTTTTCGAAACCCGCCGTATGCACGAGACTTGTCAGAAAATAAAGACACTTCGTATTGGCAGTTCTGCTGATAGCAGTGCAGATCTTGGCCGATCTACATGGGAAATAAATTGTTAGTGGACTTCAACAGAATCAACAGATTTAAGTCCGAAAATATTGCATGCAAGAGAATGTAAACAGAAATGAAAAATCCCATTTTTCGAAGACAAATCTTCAGTAGATCTGTTGAGATATCACGGAGATAACCCCGAGAACATAAGTCGTCAGTTTCTGACTAGAACAAATAGCCTTCCAACAACTCAAAATCCTCAGATAATCGTTGTCCGATACCACTGTGAGGTTACAGATTTAGAAGCCCGTCGTGTTATTGTCAGTAACACGACAGGTCCCGTGCATACGAAGTGTCCTTATTTTCTGATAAGATTTAGAAGCCTTCAGAGCACAAGGTTTAACTATGACATACTCTGAAAAGAGTTTTAAGGCTATAGAACTAGTCTGATTACTTGTTTACTTGAACTTACTTGAATTATTTGCTCTCGAGAATTGCTTAATTGCTCTTTGATCTCTGTGTTACTTGTTAAGAGCACTTAAAATGACTACTAGGATTGAGATATCATTTTTTGATTGGAAGGTGCATTTTACTTCTTGGGCTAGGCGTATGTAAGTTGTTCTTTCTCACAATAAGGTTCATCATGCATTAAAACCGCTTAAGGATTGGCACGAGTCTTGTGCATCTAGAGTAGAGGAAAATAGGGAAGAAGCTTTAACCTTTTGATTTTAAACCTGTCATATATTGTTATTCGAAAGTTTAGATGGTTCTGAGAATCCCTTAGAGGTTTGGGAAAAACTGCATGTGATTTATGTGTCAAAAACTCCTGCAAATTTGATTTTTGTCAAAGGTTCACTGTTTTCATATAAAATGGATTCTGAAAAACCTATAGAGGACAACTTAGATGAGTTTTTTAAACTTACATAACTTTTGAAAAGCAGTGCACATGATTTAGATGAGGCATCTCTTTCTATGATTTTACTGAACGCAGTGAGTGAGGATTTTTTAGTAGTTAAGAATGCTCTACAATATTCAGGCATTGTTCCTAAGATGGGGGTCATTATAAGTGATTTAAAGTCTAGGCAGGTAGAACTTAAAAATGCAAATCGTGTTTCTAATGTATTATTTGCTAAGAGAGAGATAAAAAGCGAATATGAAAAGTCTAAAAATCCTTTGAATAGAAACACTAGCCATGGTCAAAATATATTTCCACCTAGAAACCAAAATTCTTTTGCTAATAGGAATGCATATGGAGTCCAACTTGGTCAAAGATTTAAGCAAAATAGGAATTTTCATAATACTTTGAACTTTCAGAATGCAAGTTTTAATAGGAATGATTTTCAGCCTAGATGTAACTATTGTAATAAACTTGGTCATGTTCAATGCAACTGTTTTATCTTTAATGGAAATTTTAAAGGTCAATACGTTGGTCAAAATATTAGGAGTGGTCAGAATAATTCAAATGCTTTATCTATTTCCGATTTACATGGTCTGAATCATTCTGAAACACATAGGAATAATTTTCTATAAGGTTCTGGTCAAAATGTAAATGCTTGTCATGAAAATACTTCGGATTTTCAAAATAGGAAATCCGGAGAAGTAGATTGACTGTGATGTGTTTTTCAATCGATCTAGATATGCCGTTGATATCCCATTTCACCGATTGGTCCATTGCACATCTTCTCTTTGCCGTCGCCAGATTCCTCTTAGCCGTTGCTGTAATTCTTGTCTCATCTTATTTCAGGTTTCTTGATGACAGCCGTCGTTGTTAGTCTAAGCCCTTCCTGTAGATTCGTGTGACACCGCGCTCCGTTGTGAAAGCAGATCAGAGATTGTTGCAGAAAGGAGCGAAACTAGCCGTTATTAGTGGTATGATTTTATGTGTAAATCATAACAATGTTCTTAGGTCTCAACTCTCGGAAAATGTAGGAAACTTTTATTTTGATGATAGAAACCAACCTAGCACATCTTACAATCTCCTTTGTATGACTCTGTATTTTATGTCAATAATCACAATGATACTGTGGGATTGAGTGAATCAAAGTCTACATTGGATCAAATATTTTTTAATGATGATGACTTGACACAGTTCACGTCTGAGTGTTCAAAGTTTAATTTTTTTTGTAGAGGATCAACATGAAGTTTTTTTTAAATTAAACCCGTCCTTTGGTTTCGAACGGGGTTACGCGTTAATGTAATAGATAGCTACTAATGAGCCGTAATGTTCGTACAGCACTATCCTAGCGTTTGAGATTAAAATATATAGACCCCATTCAAGTTCTACAGCTACAAAATGGAACAAAGTATCTGGATAATGCGAGTATATCGCCGGTAGCTGCCTGGTTGAAAATCTGGAGTATAGGACAATCCTACCAATACCTGCACATAAACGCAATAAGGAATTCACTTGGTACCTGTATGGGAATTGATGTACTGAAGGCGTCCAGTCTTGATGCTTAATCTGGTGCGTACATGAAGTTTTGAACAAGTAGTCTCGGATTTTCAAGAAAACTTTTTAAAAGCTGAAAATGAACCTGAAACAGTGTCAAAAAGTAGACTCGGGATGCACATATCATATGTCACAGAATCTAGGTTGGTTTGATATCTTAGATAAGTGTAAAAGTGATATGGCTATTATGGGTAATGAAAATATTTGTGAGATTAAAGGCACTCATTCTGTTTTATTGAGACTTGATAATGGCAATAAAGTCAAATTGACTAATATTAGGTATATTCCTGAAATTAAGAGAAATTTAATTTCTGTAGGTATGCTTGAAGAAGGTGGATGTTGGTATTCTTCTAAGAATGGGTATTATCTGTTTTTAGGAATGATTCTGTTGTATTAACAGCAACTAGACGAAATAGACTTTATTTTTTGAATGACAAAACACTCTTGGAAAGTGCTTTATTAGTTGAAGAGTCGGATTCTATTAAACTTTGGCACTTAGATTAGATCACATGAACGAAAAAAATCTGAACATCTTACATGCTAAGTGTCTTTTGAAAAAACAAAGATTTGGTAGTTATCTTTTTGTGAACCTTGTATTTTAGGTAAACAACATAGACTAAAGTTTCCTAAAGGCATTTATGTTTCGAAAAACTGTCTTGATTATGTACATTCTGATCTTTGTGGTCTTGTTAGTGAATCTACGCATGGTGGAGCTAGGTATTTTTTATCCATTGTTGATGATTTTAGTAGAAGAGTTTGGGTAGTACTTTTAAAGTATAAAAATCAAGCATTTACTAGGTTTAAAGAGTGGAAACAACTCGTTGAAATTCAAAAAGGTTTTAAATTTAAGTACTTACGAACTGATAATGATTTAGAATTTTGCAATTTAGAGTTCGATAATTTATGTACATTACATGGCATAACTAGATATCATTCTGTTAGGCACACACCACGGCAAAATGGGGTAGCCAAATGTATTAATAAGACTTTGCTGAATAAAGTTAGATGCATGCTTACAACTTCTGGTCTATCTAACACTGCTGCATTTCTTGTGAATAGGAGCCTTCAAGTGCTATTAACTATAATTGTCGTGAGTTTATATGACATGAAACTACTTTGAGCCTTGCTAATTTAAAAGTTTTTTATTGTGCTGCATGTGTTTATAATAGACTAGGTAAATTGGATCCTAGGTCTATTAAATATGTTTTCTTAGGATATTAAGAGGGTGTTAAGTGATATAGGCTATGGGATAGAACTGTACTTGACATGAAGGTCATAATAAGTAGTGATGTAATCTTTAATGAATCGGATTTTCCATGTTTACGTTCACATGTGACTTTATCTGATTCTATTTTATCTGAATATGTACCTAGGAGAATCTCCATTGACAAATAAATTCCTCCTCAGACTAGAATTGCGGTGGAGCATCAACCTACTCCAATTACGGTGGAGATTGAAGTTGGAGGCTCTGTGACATAACCTGTTTCATCTAAATCTGAAAATGTTTCTGATAATGTTGGTTTAACCTTGGAATATAAAGTTACTTGTGATACTACTGGAAATATTTTTGTTCAACCTAGCGAAGCATGCTTAGATAATTATCAATTGGTTAGCGATAGGGAAAGAAGGGCCATAAAATCAAATCTGAAGTATGCTAATTTTGCTGCAATAATTGATTATGCTTTTATAATTGGACAATAGTTGATGTTTTATGAACCTGATCATTTTTTAGATGCTATTAAATGTTCTGATTCTGATAAATGAATTTTAGCTATGGGTGAAGAGATTAAATCACTAAATAAGAATGGTACTTGGATTCTTGTTTCTAAACCTAAATATAGGAAGGTTATACGTTGTAAATGGATTTATAAAGTGAAGGAAGGTAATTCTGATTGTGAATCTGTTAGGCATAATTTATAAAGGTAGACTTATAGCTAAGGGCTATAGTCAAAGGGAAGAGATAAATTTTAATCAGATCTTTGCTCTGTTGTGAAATTCAAAACTATTCGTATATTACTCTCTTTAGTTGCAAGTTATAATATTGAATGTGATCAATTAAATGCTAAAACTACTTTCTTACATGGTGATTTAGATGAAGAGATTTATATGGATCAACCTCTCGGATATGTGGATAATCTAAAATTTGATTATGTTTGTTTACTGAAAAAGTCTTTATATGGTCTTAAATAAGCTTCTAGGTAATGGTACAAGCATTTTGATCAATTTATAACTAGTCTTGGTTTTGTTAGGAGTCAATATGATAGTTGCTTCTATATTTTGATTCAAAAGCACGTTACTGTTTACTTATTGCTTTATGTGGATGATATGCTTGTTATAAGTGAGTCAATATCTGAAATAAATCATGAAACTGAAGTTAAAGTTTGAATTTAAAACGAAAGACTTATGTGAGGCTAAGAAGACACTTAACATGGAAATTGATAGGACTAGATAAGCTGGAATTCTGAAACTGCATCAATCTGGGTATATTAAGAAGGTGTTAGATAAATTTGGTTTTGAAAATGTGAAATCTATTAATGCTCATCTTGCTTTGCATTTTAAGCTTAGTAAATTTCAATGTCTAAATACACCTTCAGAAATTCTAGGAATGGAGAATGTGCCTTATTTAAATGTTTTAGGTTCATTGATGTATGCAATGGCTAGTACATGACCTAATTTGTCCTTTGCTGTTTCATTCTTAAGTCATTTCATGTCTAATCCTAGTCTTGAATATTGGTCTGCCTTGAAATTAGTTCTTAGATATCTTAAAGGTACTTCTGATTTAGGTTAATTGTTTAGGAAAAATTGTGATGAGTTGAACTTATGTGGTTTTGTTGATTCTTATTATGCAGGAGATCTAGACTCTAAGAAATCTACTAATGAGCTCATTTTATATAGCGCTTGAGCTCATTTATGTTACTGTTTAGGAATTCAATGCAAACACAAGCCAAAGGACCCAAAACTATGTAATGTCCCGTGGAGTTGTGATGTTTTTCATGCATACAAGGAGAAGCGAATTCAGAGTCGATATCATAAGTATTTCATTCGTCAAGGATGTTATCCATACAACAAGTTCACAAGGACACGCTGAAAGAAGTCTCCTACAAGACAGATTCCTACAAGAACAAGAAAAGAAGGAGAGAAGTCCGAAAATCTCGGAGGTTGTACTTATCCAAAAAGTTGTTTCGTCCAAGACATGTATCTCTTCAACCAGGATGAATCTGGACCTGAAATTTCACCACGATACATAATGAAGAGTCCTCTACAACTTTGGTTTGCACAAGATATACACAAGAGGCTGCCCTGATAGAGTTTGGAGTCAATCTATCCAAATTGAGTCCAGAAGTAGTATAAAGACGCACCTGCCCCCTTCAACTAGTGTATCTCATAAACCACTACAAGGATCGAGCTGTAATTTCATAGGGATGCAGATGTAAGAGTCCTGAACAACTCTTATATGCACATGGGTTACAAAAGAGGCAGCCAAGATAGAGTTTGGAGCCAATTTACCAAACTGGGACCAGTAAAGTTGCAATGTTCGAGATGCCCCTTGTATCGAGTGTAACTCTCAAACGGCTTGGAGGATTGGCCTGTAATTTCACAGGGATCGTGTGCTAGAAGTACTCTACGACTCTCATTGTTAAAAAGCACATTTGGAGGCGCGCGCGAGAGGGATATTGGCGACTCAAGGCCAGGATACAGAGAGATTGAAGAGACAAGAGAGAATTCTAGATTCCTTTTTGTACTTCTTTTCTTTCATTCTTTGGGTGTTAGGAAATAAGAAATTAATCCTGTGAACACCCGATTTTCGGGATTTGGAGATTGAATTCTCTACTCTAGTTATTTTCCCTTTACTTAAAGCTTGAATTCTTACATAATCAAATTCACTATGTCTTTACTTATATCGGAATTGAATTTGTCTTTATCCATGAGCACAGGTAGCTAATTCTTTTGTATGGGGTTGTAGGGTAGTTCTTGTATATGAATTGATTTAGGGTTGCCAATTAGTTGAAGTTAATAAGTTTATTTGCCGTTTGTTGTTTATAATTATCTTCAATTATCTAGGGTGAGTAGGACCACCAAGTCAGCGAGCCTTAGAGACTAAAGGAGTAGGACCACCGAATCACCCTTTAGATAGCTGAAGCAAACGATATCCTAGTTTAGACATCATTGGTTTAGATCTAGATAGGAAGGTTTAATACCTGGGTCTTTTAATCACACTCTATCAAGAGAATTAGCATTAATTGATAGATTGTAAGTTAGAATATAACCACCTAGAAGTGGGAACTCCCGATAGTTTTCGAGGTAAACTAATAAACTATCGCTTGATTGTGCATGTTTAGGATATCCAACATCAATTATGTGCACAAGAATGAAACTACAACCCTGTACTCCGTTCTCATCAATATTTCTCTAGAACAATAGTCTTTTTCGTCGCTTTTTAGTTTGATTCTTTAATTGTTCTTTAGTTGTTAGAAATTCAAACTGAACCCCCATTTAATTGCTTTATTCCGAATAAGTGATTTGCATGATAGTAGTATAAGTCAACCTACACCGAGTACTTGAGATTCGACCTCGGGGTGTACTTTGTACACTTACAAGTATTTATTTAATCATACACTACACAAAGATCATCTACTACATGTTATCAGTTTCTTTTAGGTGGTAACTGTATTAGTTGGAAATATCAGTTGCAACATATTGTGTCTCTTTCTACTACTGAATCTGAATGCATATTACTGATTGTTTTAAAGTATATATATGGTTGCATGGTCTTTTATTTGAGTGCAAGATTCTTACTGAAGTTGGTACTGTTTTCTGTGATAGCCAATCTGCTACACATTTGACAAGGAATCTTGTTTTTCATGGACGAACTAAGCATATTGATGTTAAGGTGCATTTTATAAGAGATATGATTACAGATGAACTTGCTTTACTTGAAAAAATTGATACTACTATAAATCTTGCGGATATGGGTATTAAAGTTGTCTCAAATCTCAAATTTCAATTCTGCATTGAACGTTTAGGTACGAGCTATGAATCTTAAGTCTTTGTCATCCGTTATGTGCATGTTTTTGTTGTATTATTTCTTGTGCATGTATATATGTGTTTATATTTGAGTCATGTACCCAAAAAAGTGGAGATTGTTAGGATTTTGGGACATAGCCCCCTTGTCTAACATTTAATATTGTGTTTATTTATTTAAATCACACGAGCATGCCCCAAGAACACTAAAAAACCGAATGATGTAAAATCATTTAGGATCTGAGCCTTTGAGCTTAATTATGACTTAATTGAATTGACACCTGGATTATGCATGCATAACTTGGAGGCTGAAATTCATATTTACGAGAAAATGGCCTATTTGACCTCAATCCTCAATTTCTTGGTTCATTACTTTGTTTATTGGGCTTGCGAGATAGTTTTTGGGCTTAAGGTTTGATGGTGGGCTCTGATTTGATTCTGCGAGCCTTGTGTCGTAATAACCTGGCCCAATCCTATATTATTTGATCCTATGTTGGCTTTGGGTTTATGGAATTATTCCCTAATTGATCTGATTTGCTGTCTCAACTAACCTGCCGCCCAGTTGCCTTGAGTCCACGGTCCATCATATAAATATTTGCTCGGCCTCTTTGTCAACTCACTTTTGGACTCTATTTTCACTCTCAATCGATACAACTCCCTCGAACTCCCTCTACGAAATCCTACTCTCGTTTCACAGCCAAAGCCCAAATCTCATGATTCTACCGATTAAATCAGTTGCTTGCTGGTTTTTCGTCCTAGATTTGGTCTCCATTGTTTTGAACCGATTATTTGAGGATTTTGAGTTGTTGGAAGGCTGTTTGTCCGTCAGAAACTGACGGCTTGTGTTATCTGGCTTATCTATGTAATATTTTAACAAATATACTGAATTATGTTTTAATATGATCTTTCATTTCTTTTTACATTCTGTTGCAAGCAATATTTCCAGACTTAAGTATGTTGATTTTGTTGAAGTTTACTAACAATCTACTTTCTTATGTAGATCCGGTCAAGATCCGCAGCCTCACAAAGAATGATGGAGAAAGTTGACTTTAGAGACGACATTGCAGACTTGCCCTAAAAAATGGCTGAGCATCGCTAGGAACGGCTGAGCAATGATGAACGTTATGGACAGGTTCACCGCCACCACGATGCTCCGCGCCACAAATCAGATTTCAAGTGGGAAGATCTTGTAGGGAGAATGCCTTGGAAATAAGGCACTATTCATAACTTGTCCCACATTGGTTTGGGAAGTAATGGTGAAAGAGGTTAAATACATTTACCCTCCATTGGGTTATGTAGTATTGTGAGGAGATGGGGCTTAGCCCACGCGCGCCGCCGTCACTGCCCGCCCAGCCCGGTCTGGTCCGTGTGTGCCTGCGGGCCTGGGCTTGGCTACTACTCCTCTTGGGCCCATTTATCATTTTGGATCACCTCTTTAACTTGATGGAGAAGAAATACATCATGGGCCAAACGTGTTACGCGATTTCGTAACCTATCGGATCGTGTTAACGCATTTTCGTAACCTATCGGATCGTGTTTGAGTGGGACACGAACTCTAGCAGTTCCTATCTATAAATATGGTTCTGCTTGGAGGGTTACAGCACAGAAGATCATTGAGTGCCTACGAGAACATTGGTTCTTCTCTTTTTCGAGTTCTATCTCTGAGCAAAGGGTTACGGTGTCTTCTCCAACTTCTGGCCACGAGTGAACGTGTTTGGAAGTGGCTGTGTGAACCTTCGGGAGTGACCGACGTTTGACGATCTGCATCATGGTTGTGCCGAAATCGCTTTCAAGGCAGTGTGCGCGTCCACGATACAGCTTGAAACGAAAATTCGATAAGTCCTCATCTCTCGAAACTTGCAATATATTCCAACAGATCTCACTCGTCACGACCCAACCCAAAGGACCCCAAGAGAGACCGAACCCAGATATGTAGTGGCAGATCTGGATAAACACGGGCAACCCAGACCCTTTGTTGATAGGGCCGTGATCACCTAATTTGGCCGCCATGATCTCGGCAACGAGGGATATGGGAAATCAACATTTGGATCCCGCCAATGTGGAACAGGGGCCTCCTGCCGATTTTATCGACAAAGATGTGATGATTGTGAAGGTCGAGCCAATGATACCGGTTACCATCACGGCTGACAAAGGCATACTCCTGATGGAGGGCTTCGATGAGACTGTCGAGTTCATCTTGTACGTCCGAGTTGCTCAAATTAATTTTTTTTGCAAGTTTCTCTCTCCTTCAAACTGAGGAGGAAGATAAAAAGTTAAATTATAGTAGTTAAAAAGGTAAAAAAAAAACAATTTCTAATGCTAATTGTGTATTTAATACTCTACTGTTGCGCTGCTGACACCAGCGCGACAGGAAAATCAGTATTTTCCACGTTAATTTTTACACCTAATCCCATGCGAGAGGTGTGTGTAAAAGTAGTAGGATTTATCATTCTTGGCGAGAACAAAAGCGTTTGGTCAGACCTAATACATTAGAGCTTTTGGGCAGGGTGCAAGTAGGCCTGTCAGTCAGTCGGTATTTCTACCGACCGACCCATTATCGTTACCGACCGACCAACGGTCAGTAAGGGAAAAACGGTACCGCTACCGGTACCATTCGTGGTCGGTAATCGTTACCGCCGTCGGTAACGTTTACCGACGGTCGGTTACCACAGTAACCGACCACAAATAATTAAAAAAAAATTAAAATAAAAGTACATCCATCCATCCAACATCCCATAATTAAATTGTTCAAAAATACATGTCCGATAAATGCATATTTAATGTTTAAACGTGGAGTGCGGCAAGTGATTTCATTATGCGATCAGGATCTGTGTTTATACTTGAATCAATTCAAATCAAATATTAATATAAGCTACCTGCCTAGAAGGTGAAGATTTAACAAACCTACAAATAATGCGCACCTTCTTCACAGCCTCATCTAACTCAACCAATGCATCCTTAACCACTAGGTTTAGGATATGCGCACAACAGCGCATATGGAGGTGATCATGGTTCAGAATAATGCCTCCACGTTGGTTACCCAACGTCAGGCGTTGCCTCTGTTGCAACAAGGTTAAACAAACATCATTCGCCGAAGCGTTATCCACAATGATCGTCAACAGTTTCATAATCCCCCAATCCTTCAACACACGTTCCAAATCATGTGAAAGAGAATCACCTAACAAGAAACAATGCACAATGATTAATTCATAATCTAGAATCTAGACAAGGAAGATGGTTACTCAACATGACACGGTTTAGGAAAAAAATCAGAGTTGTACAAATCAGATTTGGAGCACGAATCAAACTTGATAGTTGGACAAATCAAGAGTCTGATTTAGGATTCAAGAGTTTGATTCAAACAGATAGAACAAATCAGAGTTGGAGCACAGATCCAACTCTGATTGCTCCAACTATCCAAATCAAACTTAATTACTCAACAAAGCTAGTAATCATAAAATTTAATCATAAAATTAGTAACCAAATACCAGAGTGCTTGTGAATCCTTGCAAAAGCTAGTATCCTCTTGTGAAGGACCCATCGGGCATCAATGAGGTGGCATGTCACCAACATATAGCCCATATTCTGTATAGATGTCCATGTATCGATCGTAAGACAAACACGAGGATCCAACTCCAGAATCTTTTCCTTTAATTTTGCCTTTTCTTCCAAATAAAGCGCCATACAATCATTTGCCACGGTCGGATGAGAGGGGAGGCGAAATCTTGGCTGCAATGCATGAGAATACTCCCGAAACCCTTCCTTTTCAACAATTCTGAATGGTTGTTCATCAATTATGATCATCTTAGCGAGTGCACGCCGTATCGCAGTCTCATCATACATTGCCAACCTCATGTCGCCCAAGGTATCCTCTGTTCTCGTAGAAGCATCAAAACTTATTGTGGTTTGCCTCGAACCTTGCATATTCTTGAATGCTAAAAATGCAGCACACTTAAGCAGGTGGTTATTCATTGTTGTAGTTCCTTGAGAATAACTATCACATCCCAACTTTCCATTACAATGGTTGCATAGTGCTTCTCTAGACTCTGAACCTGGAATTTTGGTCATGTGCTCCCACACCCACAATTTTTTGCGCTTTGAGGCAATAGACCCTTCTTTTGTTTGACTTGGATACCTTCTTCGCTTTCTACTTCTAGAACTAGATGGGGGCAGGGCTGCTGAGGGGGTTGTTTGTTGTGGTTGTAGTTCAGACTCAGAGGAGGATGAATGTTGTGGCTGTAATTCTTGCTCGCGAACACGAACCATTTGAAAATCAACAAAACAACATTAATTTTGAAACAACCGCCTTACAAACAGAATTAAGGAACTAAAGATCAGTTCTTGGAATTAATCCAGTAGTAAAACAGTTCAACAATTGGTGAACTCCTCCAAAAAATGCTTCAGTCTAATATATAGTGGGTAAATTCATTCTGAATGACAGAATTTTCTCATGACAATTGGTATTCTACGGGAGTAAGTACTATAGAATAAATAGTAAAATTGTAAGACATGAAACAAATTGAGAATTCTGTAGAATAAATAATGAATTTTTTTTTGATAAGTAATTTGCTGCATTATATTAAAAACTGTAGAAATCATTTCTGTAGATGCGCGAAAATGAATCTGAAACTATTCTAGCCTAATACTATATCATAAGTACTTGAGGAAAACCAGGTCTTCAAAAATCTCTACTGCTACTGCTACTACAGCTTAACTAGTTAGGTGTTGCATCAACCCGCAAAAAGTGTAATAAATAATGAATCTTTACTATTTATTCATTCCAACTGGAATTGTAAGGCACGATACACACAAAATTAGCTTAAAAAAATTTCCAGAATGGTGAATTATGATTTATGAACTACAGAACCACTAAGAATGGATTATGAAGAGCTAGCAACTCTTAGAAAGTGTAATAATCAAACCAGAGTAGCCTCTGATAAAGCTAATTGCAAAACTGTGAAGGAAAATAATAAAATTTAAAGAACCCTAATTGTTAACTTCAAGGAATTATCGTCAAATTCTTGCAGCAACGGAGTGAAGAATGTTGAAGATAAGAGTTTTCGTCGACACTGAGACGGAGGACGAAGGTTTTCCTTGACAAGGAGGCAACAGGTTTCGTGATTTCGTTGATAAGGAGGAGACGCCGCGAGAGTTTGGGAAGAAAGACTGAAGTGTCGACCTCGACTTGATGTAAAATAATTAGAATAGAACTGAGTTCGAATTAAAAAAAATGTCGGTATACCGTCGGTACTGACCGCAAAATCGGTCGGTACGCAAAAACCTTACCATTACCGCTACCACTCACTGGTCGGTATATCAATTTTTCGGTATACCGACCAGTCGGTAATGGTATACCGTCGGTATACCGTTACCACTTGACAGGCCTAGGTGCAAGCCTCCTAGATTAGTAAGGAGTGTAAAAATTATCAGATACTGGGAAGGAGAGAAATATTTTTCCTATTTACCTACCTAAAAAAATCATTCTTGAGGAGACATGACATTTTACAAAATTTGGTGGCAAAGAAAAAATTCACCCATAATCTTATGCTACATGTCCCAACAATTCTTCCAGAATTGATCTAAACAAATAACAAAAGATTAATTATTAAAAATACAAATTATGTCCTGACTGGGTTTGGTATCCAGGACAAAATAAACTCGATTTGGGGAAACTGTGGGATAACCAAGGGAATCCTGCAGTAATCCTGTTCGGTAACAACTGCATTCCAAGAGGGACAACTTTAATTGCCCATTCGGTATCACAGGTATTTAGAGGGATTAAAGTACGATCTCGGACAGAATCTGCCACTTTTACCATTTTGCCCTTACCTTATTATAAAAGAGTTAGTACAGATCCAAAATACCTCCTTAACAGAAACATATCTCACTATAAAAGAACATATGCTAATATAAAAAAACCTACTTGCAACATAAACATGCCTGAAAAACTTATTACAACGAAAATACAATATAAACCTTATTAAATACGAATACAATATAAATAAAAAATCTCAAAATCCACCACCAAAATCACAGTGAATAAATGCAGGTAAACAAAATCCAATGCTCACCGATAACAGATACAGATGCCAATGCCAATGCCTTCCCACGGGCGTAACTAGGAGCTACATTGGTAGGGAAAAAGATGTTGTTCACAATTCTTCCACCTGAACCGTTGATGAACAGAACGGGGTCCTTGATCGGAACTTTGTCGTCGTCCAATGAGAAATACAAACATATGGTGCTTCGAAATGGAAGCTTCACCTCTGTCAGTTCTGTTTTACTACCGGCAAGGATGCTAGCAGCTTCCATCTGTTCAACAGCCAGTATAACTCCAAGATCACTTCTCAACAGATCCCCATTTTCTAACTTTACCACAACTATACCATCATCTCCAGACTCATAATCTATGGGAACCACTCTAGAATTCAGTTTAATTGAGGATGGATTCAACCGCCGAAATCCCATTATTCGGGAGTCTATTGTCACCAAGAAGAAGCACTTGAATGTCAAAACCTTAAAAATAACCCATCTCGTCGTCGCAGGAATGGTTCTTGTTCGACGATGGCAATTCAGATCAACTCACATAAAATTGCCTGATCTGGATTGCCATGGCGGCGAGTCCGGACGGTCCGGCGCCGACGATGAGAGGAAAATGGAAGGAGATTAGTTTAATAGGATTTTGGGGGTAAAAGGGTAATTTTACATTTCAGGATAACTCAGGGTTTCCGTTAACCCTTCTCGCAGGAGGGACAAAAAAACGGAAGTTGTCCCGCGATTGATCCTGCCCGGAGAGTAAACCCCGGTCAGATCATTTTAAAAAAAAATGGATACCAAACAGTGTGCTGACATGAACAACTCCAAAATCCCCCAATTAACCCTAGCAAACCTGGATACCAAACTGAGCCTCTGGGTTCCATTAGAAAATGACAGCTCCTTCACAATTCCAAAGTGAACGCATTTTTTTAATTAACCTTATTTTATTATATATTCATTTAAATATTATTTCTCTTTTCTCCCCTTTTTAAAATCGATTTTATCCACCAAATTGCTCGCTGTTTAACGAAACAGAAGCTATCATAATTATCAATGAATCGTGTGGTTCGATTAGAAATGTTATTTGATATAGTTTCGGCATACTTTATCCTTTAGGATTTTAGTTTTTCGGCGGCGAATCTACCGTAATATTGGTTATTGTCTTTAAATAAAATTAGCATTTAGGGTTTATAAAGTTTGAGTTCATCATTTAGCGTTTTAGTTTTTCGCCGGCAGTCGTAATATTAATTGTGCTATTTAAATAAAATTTAACATTTATGGTTTATAGAGTTTGAATTCATCATTTAGAGTTTTAATTTTTCGGCGGTAAAACCGCCGTAATATTAATTATATTCAATAAAGTTTAGCATTTAAGGTTTTTTAGAGTTTTGGGTTCATTATTTAGGAATTTAGATTTTCGACGACAAAACCGCCGTAATATTAATCATCGTTTAATAAAGTTTAGCATTCGAAATTTTAGAGTTTTGGATTCATAATTTAGAGTTTTAGTTTTTCGACGGCAAAATCGTCGTAATATTAATCGTCATTTAATAAAGTTTAGTATTTCGGGTTTTTAGAGTTTTGGGTTCATTATTTAGAGTTTTAGTTTTTCGACGACGAAGCCACTGTAATATTAATCGTCATTTAATAAAGTTTAACATTCGGTTTTTAGAGTTTTGGGTTCATAATTTAGGGTTTTAGTTTTTCGGCGACGAAGTCACTGTAATATTGACTGTCAATTTAAATAAACTGTGTCAAAATTATACCAAATGACATCTCTAATCGAATCACACGATGTACTGATAACTATAGTAGCATCTGTTTTAGTTAACAGTGAGTAATTCTTAAGATAAATTCGATTTAAAAAATATTAGGAGAGACTCACAAATCTGTGAGAGAATTAATAATTTATCCTTATAATAATGATTGAAGAATAGAAAGGTGACAATATTTTAAAGGCATTAAGGAGATGGGAACACATTACTCAAACGACATGCAATGTTGCCAAATCTATATTATAACGCAGGGGCTGCCAGCTCAAGTTGGCCAGAAATTTTACAAACGAAACGACACCTTCAGACTAAAATAAATGTGATTGGTTGAGAAAAAAAAGAAAGAAAAAAGAAAGAAAAAAAAGAGAATAAAAAAACGGCACATGCGTTACTGTTTATGGTTTTTTTTAAAGTTTTCGAATATTTAATTATTATTATTTTAATAAATTTTTCATTTTTCTTAAAATCGAATTTATTCGGCGATTCGCTCATCGTTTGTCGAAATGGACGTCGCCAAAATTCTCAGTGACATCATTCCGTTCCATATGACATGCAACTTGGTATAATTTTGATGAATTTTTTTGGACGGTCGTGGCTTAAGCCACGGGTAATATACTAGTCTATTATTAAAGCGGGGATGTTAAACGTCTATTATTAAAGCGGGGATGTTAAACGACATGCACCCATTCTTTTTTCTGCATGAAACGACGACATCGTTCCCAAATTGGCCTCACATTTTTTTCCTTCATAGGGGTATTCTGGTCATTAATAAAATTACATGTCCCTACATAAATGCAATATATGTAGGGACATGTAGCACTACTCTCTTATAACAGCATGAATGCACTAATGAAAGTTCTTGTGCTTATGTAGAAGTAGTTTTTCAGAAGGTCTTTTGGAAAAAGGAATTTTTATTAAAAAAACTGAAAATTGTTTGCAAAATATGTTTGTCTACAGCAAAAGTCAAAATAGACTAATAGAGTGTTTGCATATTATTAATTTGAAAGTTTTTTTTGTAACATAAATTTAACAAATGATGGATATATTGAATTTTTTGGGAATATTGAATTGTTTAAGAGGGTAAATATGTCATAAATTTAATATTTTAAGTATTTATAAAAATGTCACCGCAAAAAGCTCTCCAAAAGTAACCCCAGATAGGGATGGCAATGGGGTGGGGTTGGGCGG
>JAOYMZ010089338.1:0-10911 GCA_025802335.1 Pinguicula primuliflora
GGGCTGGTCAGACCCGTCCCAGACCCGTCCCGCCGACCCAGGGGGCGGATCCGGACCTGCCCTGCCCCGGTTGCAGGGTGACCTGGACCCATCCTGCCCCGCCCTGCGGAGGCCAGGTTGTCGGGTCGAGTCGGGTTAAACTCGACCCATACCCGAAAATTTATTATTATTTTAATAAAATTAAAAGAAAAAAAAATTAAAAATAATGTTTAGGTATACAAATATTTATATATATTAATTAAAGGGGTGGGGCGGTCACCCACCCCTGCTTTGGACCCGCCCCAGAACCGCCTGCGAGGAGGGTCCAAATTGTCATCCCAAGCCAGAGAAGAAATTTCGAATAACAACACCATAAGCCGCCAAATTTGATGAACAGTGCACAACAGCATTAGTGTATATGAGGAAATCAACAATTGAGGACACCGAAGTCAGAAAAATGCCCGAGCAATGTGGTAAACCACTCAAAGCTTTAGATCTTGTAGCCTATGTGAGGGATAGACTACAGAAAACTCTGTGTTTCATGAAATTGGGCTTGTATGGATGAAGTTACCGCCTGGGTGGGGTTATATTTATTTTTAAAAATGAACTCATTTCTCATTGTCCAGACACGCTGGCATGTGATTGAAAAATTCAATTTGTTATGGGCTCCAAATGCGAGAAGTCTGGTGAAAATAACCCAGCCAGGGCTTGCCATACCGCGTACTGCTGGAATCTTGATCCTCAGTCCTAGCCCAACACGACTTTTTGACGCTTCATCATCGGATATGCATACCCTTCCAGAGGATGGACCTTTTCCAGCAACCACCGCTGGCCTTGCCTCCACCTGGCATCAATGTCTTTAGGGAACACTTCCTTAGCCTCTTTTGCTTTTGATCCACCTTGATGGATGTTATGCAGTTTGCATTTTTCCGACTTAGGTTGTGTTTAGTAAATCTGACTGATAAGGTGATTGGTGATTGATAAAGTGATTGAAGACTGATAAAATGACTGATGAGGTGACTGATAAAATGACTGATAAGGTGACTGATTTGATTAGATTTATTTTGCAAATTTAACTTATAGGATTACTGATTTGCGTAAAATGACATAAAGGACATTATTTTATATTGTTGTTGTATTTTTTAAATAATATTCTATATCACAATTATTATTAAATAACAAAAAAGTTTTTAGCTTTAATAATTCTAATTTATCGTTTAAATAAATAGTTATTATTTTAAATATTAACAATAAAGTTTGGAACAATGAAAATAATATACTTATGGTAGACACGTGTAAGTATATAAAGTCAATGATGAAATTAGAATAAAAGACTTATAAGGTACCATGTTTTTTAATAAGACTGGAAAATATCTTTTCAAATCAGTCACCTTATAAAATAGAAGATGAACGTTCATGTAACAGATTTATTTTGTCAAATTGACTTATAAGTCATAATTTACTGATAAGGTGACTTATAAGGCAATGCTAAAGCTAGCCTCCTATATATCAAAGTAAAAAATGTACTCCGATGATGCATTTCTAAAAAATTGTCCAATGTTACCCAATGATAATTTTTTTTAGATAACTAAGTTGGGAGAAATACTCCCGCTCCTCCCCTGTATCCTAGAGCTTTTTACACTCCCGACTAATCTAAGGTGCCAGCACCCAGCCCAAATGCTCCTATGGATTAGGCTTGACCAAACGCTTTTGCTGGGACTTGAACTCGAGACCTCTTATTCAGGAGTTCACCAAATTATCACCAGACCAAGCTGACTTGGTTCCCCAATGATGATTTATCCATCAGGGCAATAGACTCTCCCTCTTATCCTGGACCCTCCTTCCAGGACTAGCATCAAGACCATGAAATTAAATAATATTATAATCTTGGTTTTCTTTTCAACGAGTACAGTTTGCATTCTCTCTCTCACCGCTCTCATTTTCCACCTGCAAGTTGCAACACTCTCATCTTTCATCTTTCATCTGCAATCTTGGTCTTCTACCCTTTTCGCAGAGTAAATCTCTTGCCTCATCTCCGAATTCGAAGAAAATATCAAAATGAAGCTTAGTTCCGTATTATTGAGATATGATGTTTGAGGTCTAATCTCTGATAATCGCGATTCATGTTTGGGAATTTGTTGAGATCTGTTCGTTTGGGGGGATTCCGTATTATTGCGATTCGTGTTTGGAAATTTGTTGAGAACTGTTCGTTTGGACATTTTTTCCTTCATACATCTCAGTCATATGTGGGCTGATTTTTTAATATACTTCTGGTTGCAGAAAATTGTGTTGAAATTGGACTGTGCCGATGAGAAAATCAAGCATAAGGTGATGGAAAAGATATCAGGGCTCTCAGGTACTCACCCAATTTTGAGATTGGTTTTCAATATTGCAGGAGAAGGTTTCCGCACATATTCAACGTTCTAAAGTTTAGGATCGATTTCCTTTGATTCAAAGGTGAAAAAGCTGACTATCACCGGTGACAGAGATCCGATGGATGTGGTAGAAAAGTTGTGGAAACTCTGCCCATCTGATATAATCTCCATCGGGCCAGCGAAGGAGTCGGAGAGATCCAGTGGATGTGGTAGAAAAGTTGCAGAAACTCTGCCCATCTGATATAATCTCTATCGGGCCAGCGAAGGAGCCAGAGAAGAAAAAAGAAGATACGAAGTAAGAGGAACCGAAGAAAATCAATTAATCTGACGACCTAGATTCATAGTCCAGGTGGATAGGCTTTTTGTCCTATAGGGATGGTCCAGGATAAGAAGGATACTCCAGGGCAATAGGCCCACTATTCGTTTTGAATCAAGAAAGATTCATTGTCATCCATTCGCCAGCTTATTCCATGGGCCCACGTTAAAAATTCCAATAGAATTTAGGAATACATTTATGGAAATAAGAGAAAGTTACTTTAGAAAAAAGTACTTTGGTGGCCGGGTACTAAAGGTTGGGGACGGAGTTTATACAACTGGCTTCCTTGGTCGCATTGGTGTCTGTTCCAGTGTTACAACAGAATTTTGGGCGATCCTTCATGGTCTCCTCATCATCAAGCAGAAACAGTTATCGAAGGGAATCATAGAATTGGACTGCAGGATTGCGATTGATGCCATCCGACGGATTTCAGTGCATCTGCCAAATCAGGGGCTTACAAAAAGGATTTAAAAATTACTCGGAGAGCTATCGACCACAATCCGGCATTGTCCACGCAACCTCCTACCCGAGGCAGATAGCCTTGCCAAGAAGGGACTAGCTAACTCGGGCCTTGGAGTCCATAACTTCGAGATCAGTCCCCCACCCTCACCCCCCAACAATGCCAGGGAACCGGGTCGGGTAGTTTGGAGGAGATGCTCCTCAAACAATGCAGGATCCCCTTGCAGATTACCATCCCATTGCAGTCTTCCATTTCCGCTGGCCAGCTCCAGTGTTTCCACCCGACATGGACGAACGGCTTATGGGGGCTCTAGACACCAACCATCATTATAGACCTCCCTGAAGGAGGCATGGATAAGTAGTAGACAGGATTTTCCAACCCGTGTCATCTTTATTTCCCCGGCCTTTAAGGCTTCCTATGTATAAAAAAAAGTACTTTGAGTAACACATTGAAGAGCTCTTTTCAATCTTCGAAATGATAATATGGTAAGAGAAATTTTCTAGTCCACAATGGTAACAATTAAAACCATTTAGAATGGTAATATGGACTATCAAATTTTAATCCAATGATCAACATCATTTAAGTTAATTAAAATCGTGACTGTTAAATCAACAACCAATGATCCAGATTACAATTCTAGAACATTTTCTTGGTCGAGTTAACCAAACTGTTTGATTTGGTATCAAAAAATGTGTCGGATGGTGAATATATCAACGCACTTTTGACATTCGACCATCTCTCAACTTCATTAGTAGTGTATTCTCATAATTCAACTAGTTCCACTTGATCGGTCAATTCTCATGTCAAGAACTTGATAAGTTCAAACTTAAGGTAAATAATGCATACTTTCGTTGTAAAAATCCATCTCATTCAGCTTAATCCATAGTCGACCAATTGCAATCTGACATATAGCTTTTCGCAGTTGCTCACATCCTTGTTCGAATTTAAATTATGCTGAGACACTATGAATTTGGAATTGTTACATGCAGATGAACTTCTAATATGGATGGTTGGATTTGTAATTGGGATATTAGAACATCGGGATCATATTAGACGGTCATCTACATGTTGTAATAGTGATAATACACGGTTAATATTCTAATCCAACGGTCCAGATAAAATTTTGAACTATTCTAACTATACTATAATCAGAATCCATTAAGATCTCCACACAGTTGTGAATTGTGATGTTACATACATCCATAAGCACACACTTGTTCATCTTGGGGTTTATAAGCTAGTTGCAGCCACTTGCCCGGTCAATGAAACTTAAGCTGACAAAATGGAATAAAATTCTTCTCATATCATACTATGCCATCTTACTTACCAAAAAAAAAAAATACTATGCCATCTTCCCACATGCGTAATGGGCCAGGATCGACAGAAATTCAATAAAATAATGTTGCAGAGATACAGAGAAGAGATAACCAATCCAAGAACACAGATAAGCGTCAATGGCGGAATACAAAACATATCTAGATTTGGAACCAAGTAAAAATGAATGGGGAGTAAAAGAATTACAGAGCTATATCGAGAGAAATCAGTACAAAACCCAATGCTCGCCGTCGACTCTTACCCGGAACCCGTGGAGTTTGGCGAACAGATGGACGGCCCTTTTCACGCCCTTCCACACAATATCATGGCCGAATAGAACGCCGCCGGGCCGGAGAACCTTGTAGGCGTTGTTGATGTCAACCCAAGCGGAGTGAAAATCGTGGGCGGCATCGACCTCCACCAGATCTCCGTACACGCCCCATTCGCAGAGGCCGCCGAGGGCCGTGGATGCGGAGAAGGGGAGGAACAGGATCTGCTCCGAGGCGTTCGCGGCGGCGACGTTCTGCATAAACTGGTATAGGAGGAGGCTGTCGCCGTTCACCATCTTGAGGCTCTTCCCCTCGTCGTACCACCCGGGCCAGCCACGGAAGTCGTCGATGCAGATGATTTGGGTCTTCAGTCCCAATTTCCGGGTGAGGGACGCCATGTGCACAGCGGAAGCGCCGAGGAACGTGCCGACCTCAATTATCGTCTTCGGCTGGACCTGATTGATCAGATGCTCGAAAACGGCGGCGTTTGAACCCCAGCCCTTGGTCCACTCGCCCTGGAGGTTCGCGGCGGCGTGGGGCGGTGGGAAATCCTTCCACGGCGTGGTGCTGTTGAAGACCCGCTCGAGGATCGTCCGCCTCACCGCGGAGGAGGAGACAGCATCGGAGCACTGCGGCTCGGAGAAATCGCTGTGGGCGAGCAAATCGGCGGCGAATTGGGAGAATTGGGGCTGGAAGTGGGATGCGTACCCGAGGGCGAAGGCGGCGATGATGAGTAGGGCGCCAGCTGCCGGCTTTGAGAATCGGTGTGCGGCGAGGGCCGCCTTCGTTCTGTAGAGATTCCGGTTGCGCTGGTGGAGGGGAAGGGGCGGTAGATCGGAGTGATTTTCTGATTTCATTTTTCCAGAGATTTAATTTTGGTGTGTTGTGTTGTTCTTGTTGTTTTTGGTTTTATAGGATAGTGTAGGTTTTTTACTCGTTTTGTTGGCTAAATGGTATTGACTAGTTTATAGTATACATATTATTAATTGGCTCAGATAAGGACGTTCAAAATATCATAACGACATCAATAAAACTTTATTTAATTGAACTTCTAACTAATAATTCTCCAGGTCTAGCCCCATAAAAAAAACTCATAATATGCCCTAATTTAAAGGAATCTTTAGCATGCATCCTAAATTAATCGTTCTTTATCGATAAAGGTATCGAACTCTTGACATTCATATTGGAAGTTACACAACTCATTAATCGAACTACTTAAATTAGTCGTAAATGTACACTCTCAAATACGGTAGATGAACATGAGTACTACTCTTATTTGTTTACCTAAAAAATCACATACATCTTGACTCGAATCATTATACTAAAACTCATACTCAAACAAATTAAGATAGTTGAGTTTCTAGTATCGATACAGTGTTCTAGAAAGTGTTGGTCATATTCTTGGCGGCGAGTGATCACCCGCCGTCTAGGCGCACGTATAGGCGAGCATATAAGTGACATAAGCGGGCAATTAGACGATATTCGTGTAAGACGACGAGTGACTGCCTAGTGGATAAATATCGACTTCTCGAAGATAAATATTGAATGTATATTATTTATGTAAATATAAATAAAAAATCAAATAAACTCGACTATCTAGTATATCTGATGCCCATTGCCCAGTCCCACCATTGGGTTCAAAGTTCAAACCTCCGGACTGCACATAAAATACGCGTTGTCAAGTGAGATTAGGACATAAAATAGCGGACTTGCACAACGCGGTATCCAATCCAAACTCCTCACGAAACGAAGAGAATGATTGCATAAGGAAAATGAGATGGGAGTCATACCTACATTTTTTTATTCACAAACGGACTGGAAAAGGTAGTTCAAGTGCATATGGTCTTGTGAATGATATCTACACTACTCAAGTGATCCTGTATATTATTGAGTTAATTTTGTTGATTTTTAAACATATACATAGAGACTTTTAAATTTTTTTTTGTGATAAATGCATCGAAACCAAATTCTAATTACCGATTTTTAAAAGATTTCGATACACGAATTCTAAAAATATTAATGAATTTTTTCCCACTAACTCAAAGTTGTTGAAAAAACCTCAATTTGGTACAAGATTTCTCAAAAATAATATACAACACTTTATACTTCAACGGTCATAGTATTGGATATACCTCAAAAATAACACCGTACCTTTTCTCGGATGTCTTAGTAACAGGTGATAGAAATTTGTTTGAAGTGTGGTATTGCAAATGTGGTATATGAGTGATCATTATTTGTGTACATGTAGTAGTCCCATCTATATTAATATATGTTAAAATTTCGGAATATGTTAGCGTGATTAATGAGATAGCGGCATATCAGGAAGAATGATGTGCAATTTAGCACGGATAAGTCTCTTTTCCTTTTTTTTTCTCTTTTTAATTAATATTTTATTATATTTAGTTTTTTCTCTCATACATTTTTTACAATCGGATATATGTGGCGAATCGCTTATCGTTTGTCGAAACGGACTACACCATAATAATCAGCATGTCGCGAGGCTCGATTTAAGATGTGATTTGATATGGTTTCGACACCGTTTCAACGATAGTAATTTCGCACACCGGTAACTTTACACACCAGTGGCTTCAGCCACGGACAGTAACTAGTGAATATATAAGATAAGTTTTGAATATTCTCTTTGAAAGTATTACGAAATAATATTACATTTTCATTTAGTCCATCAGAAGGAGATTAGGTTAGTTTTGTTTATATTCATATATGTTTGTTATATAATTATTTTATTTATTTATAGGTAATTATTTTGTTTATTAACTTTATTTTACTTGGTTAAGGTCTATAGGACCAGACAAAATTTAAAAAAAATTAAGTCCATAAAGACTAAAATAAATGCTAAAATGCGCAAAATGATTTTTTCTAGGCTTTAATTTTTTTTCAAGCTTAATTTATTTTTTTACTTCAATAAATTTTTGCGGGTTTGGATGCGCGGGTCCAAATCCACAAGTGGAGTGTCTGGGGTGGGTCTAGAAATCCGAGGCAATCCTGACTCACTTCGGTCTGCCTCATTTTCATCCCTAATTATTTTGGCATGAGCGGATGGGCTATGACCATGACCCATCGGGCTATAAAGGAGCTTTAGTTTCTTAGATAATAGTATCATGTACTTACCCAACAAATAATGGTATCATGTGCTAATGTTTGAATTTTTTTTATAGTAAAGTGCTAATGTTTGAATTAATCATGCACGGTAAGTTTCATGTATCAAATTTGGGGTGTAATATTCGGTATTCGAGAAAGTACTGGGTGGACCCTGTGGGAGGTCAGGGTCCGCCTAAAGCCTAGACAGCCTAGGCACTCGCTTAGGTGCCCCTAAACAGGTACTTAGGCAGCATTCAAACAGAGTGGATGGCGACCCCTCATTGCTTAGGCGGCGCCTATGAAGGCTAGGCAACCGTCTTCTCGAACAGAGGTAATACCTAATTGGCAGTATACCTAATTTGTTATATCTAAATTTGAAATCATTTTCGATTGTCAAAATTAAAATATAGCATCAATTTTGAAATTACTCCTAAGAAAACTTTGAAATTGATTACATGTTTTGATTTCGAAGAAATGGTTGGACTTTAAACACATAAAGTTTTAAATATTCGACGATTAAAACGCGTAAGTAAAATTTGTGAAGGGTTCCAGAATAGTGTTCACATAAATATCCTTATCATAAATTTTGATTTTAGAGATAGGAAAGTACCCAAAAATATGGTTTACAAACCAAATTTGGTTCAGTCTTTTTTTATAATCCAAGGTATGTATCAACGCTTAGGACAATAGCCTGCAAACCACGGTGGTAGAAGGTAAATCACATTTGGCATGTCATATTTAATAAACTCATGTGGATGAAGAGAATTGCACTAATAATTTGGTAGATGTAGTCAAATCCAAGTTTTCATGTAATAATTTGGAGGCTGCAAAATCCAATACTTATAAGTCTTGTACATATGCCATTAATTCCCAGTAGTTGTGGTGACTCACCTCACAATTTGGAATGGACCAGGCACATATTGTTACTACCATAGTGGAATTACATGGTACACATATGGGAGAAACCAATGTCTATTTTATTTTTCTGGCGACCCTATCTTTGAGGAGACTTTGTGTGTATTTGTAAATGTTTTTACTTTGACAAAATAATTTGCAATATAGAAAATTAAAAAAAAGTGATTTATAAAAATATGTTGTATGTTTGTAAAAACTGTGGTGCTACAGAAAAAATTCTAAAGTGGTATTTGCAAATATTTTTAATTGAAAATAGTTTTACTTATATTTATATAAAGAAAGTTCAATTTTCCTTATTCCGAAACTACATGGGATGGACATTGCGAAGGACAGGATCCGGCTGGACGGATTGATTCCGTCGTCGCCGGAGGCGACGATTATGGTGGAGGCTGCCAAGAAGATTCTTCGGCTATCGCAGATGGAAACGATGATAGTGAGGTTGAGGCGGATTGAGAAGGACGTGTTTTTGTATCCCGAATTTTCGGAGATCTGTGCCGAAGAGTGCTCGAATTCGGATCAATCGGTCGAATTGGCCAAGACACTTGATAAATCAGGGAGTGTGATTATCCTCAGAAACATGGTGTTCCTCAAGCCTGAACAGGTTGGTTGGTTTTCATTTCTTTCTTTGTTCTTTCCGAAAATTCGATAATTTCATACGTGAGTTTTTATTTAGTTTTTATGATTGTGTGAAACCATAGACGAAGATTCACCATCTCTAGATCTCATCACACTTCCAGAATCTATTTTGTTTCTGTACATTTCCACACTATTTGGAGACTACCGAGGACTGCTGAGGTTTTCCATTATGTGTTTTGTTTCCATGTCTTCTTCCAGGAAAACTGAATGTTTCGCACTCAGATCTCTTAGAACAAGATGGTGAGGTTAAAAATATGTTTTATGTATATTTTGTTTATTTTCAAAAATGTCACCGCCTACTTTTTCACCGCAGAAGCATTTCCTCCTTTGATTTTGAATTATAGGCCAAAACAACATTTGCACCTCTAAAGTGGAAGCAGAAGCAGATCTAGCAAACACTCAAAAAACCAAAAGTGTGGTGCAACCTCCAGAAGCAGTTTTGAGAAGAAGTTGCAAATACTCCCTTACTATCTACACCTTGTTGGCTGCTGCTAATGCTGCCTCAAATTAACATTCCCCGTCATTCTCATTTTTCAACAATTCCCCACGTCCATTATCTGCAGTATCTCAAAGGTTTTTCAGCAGGTATAGCAATATAGCATCCCAAAGCTAATATCTTCATTGTACATTGAAAAAGAATCCAAGAAAGAAGTCTGCCTACAGGCTACATATATGAGTTATTACATCTGTGTGTACCCAGTGGCGGATCTTGGGGATCTAATTAGGGGGTGCGCTTCACATAGGGTGCATATCCTGGGGGTATCTGGGGTCTAACTAGGGGGTGCGAGGGAGTGCAGGTCCAAGAGAAAAAAAAAATTACCCCTCTGCCACTGTGTGTACCTGATATAGATACCAAAACACATACGCATCTGTGCCAACATTTTTTAGCTATACCTTTGAGAGAACTCCAACTTCTTGATTCCAAACTCTGATCGTGCTTGGCTATGGCAGTTGGAAAATTTAGAAAAACTGTGGGATTTTGGGTCCATGCCCAGCTAGCCCGACCTAATTTAGCACACGAGCACTACCCGAGGTACCTATAATCCGGATGATGCAACCTTATTTAGAATGGGGGCCTCGGAGCTCAAATTGTGATTTAAATGGACTATTGACTGATTTATGCTTGTATGACTATTGGGCTGAAGCCAATTTTTTACGAGTACACGGTCCAGTTGACCTCAACCCATTTCCTTGGCTACCACACATGTGTTTTCATCTTGTGAGTCTACTGAGCCATTTGGTACTAGGCCTGATTCCTTGATCTCGGCCCATTACTTGATATCTGGCTATTTTCTTATTTTTGGCTCGTTGCTTGACTCTGGTGCATCTGCTATCCGGTCTGCATGAATTTTGAGACCCTTGATCCATGATATATAGGACTTCGAAAAGATCTTTTCAACTCCCTAAAACTCTCTTGTTGACTCTCGGTTTCTCGAAACCCTAATTCATCTTAAACTCTCTGATACTCAACTTTTAGCCGATTAAATTAGCTCCTTGCTGGTTTTCCTGTCCATATCTAGGCTCCTCTGATTACCTGTGTTTTGAGCA
>JAOYMZ010089349.1:0-10910 GCA_025802335.1 Pinguicula primuliflora
TAACATCAGCGTTAGAACGAGCAACCATGGCAGCCAATTTAGTAGGAGGGTGTCGCCCTTGATAAGTGAAATCCATTCTTCGAAAACAATCCAAGGCCTGGTGATTGCTTCCTTTGCAGATTTGACAATTATATGGACTATTTGGATCGTATGGCTTCCGAAAATCTGGTCCAGATCCAGCCAACTGTCCAGAGTAGGGCTGAGATTGTAGGCTATTAACTTCCTTTTTATTGATATGCCAATCTGGTCTTTGTGGGCTTGAGTATGACGACCCACCAGTAATAAATCCGGCAGAATGATTTTGGCCCATGGATCCATGTGAGCGTCGTCCACCACGACCTCTGCCACTTCTACCACCACGATGAAACAAGGCGACACCATTCAGATCTGGCAATCAATTTTGTTCAACCATTAACGCCTCTGCTCCAAGCAATTCATGCTCAAATTCTTCCCAACTCATAGTAGCATCGTTTCTGCGTGCAAAATTTACATTCTGCACAAAGGAGTTAAAGGTTGGATTTAACCCACTCACAACAAACGTGATGAGGTCATCACCTTCGACCGGATTTCTTGAGGCTGCAAGTTGAGCAGAGGTGAGTTTAGCAATGTCCAGAAACTCAGTACACATTTTCGAACCTTGCTTCAAGTTTTGTAGTTGATGCCTGAGAGTATTGAGGCATGACTTGTTGTGTGAAGTATACTTCCGTGCAAGTGCTGTCCATGTCGCTTGAGCATGCTTCAACCCAAAAATTACTGGCAAACAACGACTGTCCAGTGTGCCAACTATCAAAGATAGCGCAAATTGGTCTTTCTTATATCAAACAGAGTAGGCAGGATTGGGAACCTTCTTCACTGGTTCTCCATCAGTTTTCTCAGTTTCCAAAAACTGTGGCGGGCAGATTGTGGATCCATCCACAAATTCAATCAGATCATTGCTTCTGAGTACTGGTGTGAGTTGAGATACCCACATCAGATAATTAGATCCATCAAGTTTGACAGAGATCAGAGTAGCAACATTGGGTGCAGTAAAACCTTCAGCAGCCATTGAAATGAGTTCAAGAGACAGTGAATAATTCTTACTTCTTGAGTGTATGGGTGGTACAAAAATAGTGAATATTCTGTTTTTGCAAACGCGAGTATAGGAAGAAGATGAACTTTTGGAATCAGGATCGAAAGATGCGTGAGCAAGATAGCTCCGATACCATGAAAATACTAGAATGGAACAAGGCAGATTGAAGGAGTAAGCCGTGAATCCTCAATGATTCATAGGCTAGTGTGTATTCTATTGTATAGATCTCATATTACAATTGTATATGGAATGTATAATTGAGAAAGGAAAGCTAAAAATCAAGAATTCTATGATTTTGTTCTAGCTACACAAGGTAAGTTTGACTCTTCATCAATCTTCTCGTCAATCTCGCTTACATGGAGGAGGGATGGTCAGGAGTCTTGACATTGCCTCTATCGAGCTAGGCAGGAGGTGAAGAAGATTTTGTACATCCAACTCCCCTGTGGGTAGACATGAGAATTGAACCTTCATATCTAGATCTGCATTAGACAAGGGGATTAGGGAGAAGGAAAACAATTGATCTTCAAGTGGAAACCATGTGTCAGACCAAAATGATACTATGAAGCCATTACCAATCACCCTGTGGGTGTATTGGCAAATCGGCTCGAAATTTTTGTACACGTTCCTCCAGAGATGCAAACAGTTGGTATTTGCCTGAGCATGTGACAACATATCAGCAAGAAGGTTGTATTTGGCAATAAATATATGCTTCCATAACTTGTGATCACCCACAATGAGATCCCAAGCAAGTTTCAGCGAAAATGTCTTGTTCACATCCCGAAATTTGCTCAATCCAAGGACGCCAGATTCTTTACTCTGGCAGACAACAGAACATCCTACCATTGAACGGTGTGTACGTTCAGAATCCACGCTCTAGAGAAAGGTTCTTATGACACTGTCCAAAGCATCACATGAGGGAATCAGGAATGCATAGGCTTGCATTTGACATAGAGGCAAAGCACACATAATTGATTTGCATAAGAGTAAGTGACCCGCCATTGAGATTTTCCTGGACCTCCAGTTGGATACATGCTTTTGCATCTTGACCAAAGTACCTAGCTTCATGCGTATGCCTTGAGACTTGGGACTGTAAGATCGGGACACCTAGGTACAATCCTAGGTCGTCCACCATTTTGATGGCCAGGGCTGATGCTATTTTCATTGCCACATCTTGTGCCATATTCGGGGATAACTACATAACATATTTACTCGTATTCACCATTTACTCGGATGACAGAGAAAAGAGTTCAGGACTTCACGAAGAAGAATCACCTGTGACATTGAGGTCTCTGCAAAAGAAATGTGATCATCAGTAAAACATAAGGTGTGAGAGTTTGAATTTTTTTCTTACCAAACGTCAACAATTTCCATAATCCAGATTCCACCACTTCGTTGATGACATGAGATTGCCGCTCCATACAAAGAACGAAGAGATATGGTAAGATTGGATCACCCTGACGAATGACATGCCATATAAGCCTAGATTTTTATCAATGACCCAAACTGATCATGCCATAACTTAGAGTTTGATGGAATAGAGAAAAGTACACGCTGTTCATTACAAGTAGAACGACAATAGGTGGAGTTCATAATAGGATGATTGGAAGCTAACAAAAGCTCACTCTACGGCAGAAAGGGAATGCTAAATGCATTCAAAACATATAAGCCTAGGAACTCCCTTCTAGTGGCAATGACATGCTTAGATTTTAGGTTCTACTTTAGACAATACGATGGAAAGATGAAAATATTGGAAGTGCGACTGAGACGAGAAACAGACAGAAGATTGAAGCTAAAAGGGGGAACATGAAGAACTACTTTAAGCGGAAAACTAGAGCTGAAATCTACTTCTCCCGTAAGTTTAGCCGAAGCCAAGGCACCGTTGGCCTAGCTCACTGTCAATTGTGGTTCAATGAATCACGCCTTTCTCATCAAATTCAGATTATTGCACATATGAGATGATTCTCCGTTATCAATGAACCAATCACTGTTTAAGCAGTGGGAGACTATCAATGTATGAAGTAAAGTGGTCGTACCTGTATACTCAAATCTTCGTGGCTCAATGTAGGACTGTTTTAACCAGCGATGAGCACTTCTTTCATGGGGGACTGAAATACAACATAAGCTTGATGAAGTTGGGGGCTTATTTCCATTCTTATTCAGTTCTCGCAGCCTGAAGTAGTTCTGAAGTCTGTGGCCCTGCATGTTACAGTGATTGCAAGTTTGCAACTTGAAGCATTCAGTGACCAGATTTCCAGGGAAGTTGCAGTGACAACATGGAATCTCAACATTCCTAGCTGTTGGTGCAAAATTTCCACAACCATTTCCCCTTGGATTCCACTTCTGAGAGGGACCAAACCTTAGCAATCATAGCATCTTGCTAATTCATCCTAGCCGCAACAGCATGCTCTTCTTTTTGTTTTTCCACAATAAGCACGGTCAGTGGTGGATTCAAAATTTTTCGCAGGGGGTCACGGTCCCCCAATTTCTTATTATATAATTTTTAATAATATATATTAATAATTAATAACATTTAAATAATATAAATAAAAATTAATTCACAAAATAATGATAAATAAATTTATGATTGTTCTCTACGAGGTCTCATAGTCTGATATCGCTACATAATAGCATCATTGCTAACTTGCCAAAAAATATCTCTTTCAATAAAAGTAACTAAACAAGCTGTTAAAAAAAACTAAACAAGCCATTAACTAATTATCTGTCATTCTGTTTCGAAGTCAAGATTTGACAAAATCCATTGCAGAAAATCATCGCTCAACGCTAGCTGTAGAAATAGGTAATGTCAATACCAAAGTAATCAGTGTATAGACCAATGGACAAACCTTATGCTTTTTTGTTTCCACCATTTTCTTGTCAAGACCTGCAATTCCATTAATAGCTGAAAAATCATTGTGAGAACGAACATCAAGAATATATGTCTCAAGCTGATCATCTAATACCAAAATATCATGAGAGGAAAATTCATTAGGATATAACCTGTTGGATTAAGGCATTCCAACTAATAAAGTAAGTCGGTATTTATCTCAGAAGTAAATTTCTTTTTGATTCATCAGCTTCCTCTCTCATACTTTCTTTGTCTGGTGCGATTTTTGGAAGTATGAGTAACAAATTATTTTTGCTATGGCGACTTAGTCGTGGTCCCCTCTCACATAGTGTAGGTCCCACACACGTGGACCCCATATGTCATTGTGAGGGACATGCACCCACACCCTACTCTGAGAGGGTGGGTGGATAAATCATGAAGATGGGAGTGAGATTTAGCATTTTTACCTGTATTCCAATTTAGTTGTTTATTTTATTTATTTTATTTTTTATTTTTAATTCGTTTGCATTTTTGGGTCAAAATAGCTTTCATAAACCGTTTCCAAATCCCTATACCCTCTCAATAAAATTCTCCCCTCACAAAACCAAAAAATGTTGAGCTCCGAACCAGTTCTAGTATCAATTGTTGAGTGAACCAAACATGCTATGATACCAATTGTTGAGTTTCTTGACACTATCATTGCTCAGGAGTATCCATTATGCTTCGATAGCGATTGATGATAACGTCTTCTTTGAACACAATATGAAGAAGAACACAGGATAAGAAAAACGTTATCTTCTTATTAAATTTTATGTAATACATATTACACACACCAATTCGATTAGTTTTTTTAAAAGCAAAAATTACTTTATATATCCACAATGGTCTAAATACATCGTTTTCGACATATCATTACATCATTTGCAAGCCAAGAGACACGTACTTGGTGCTTGCAACCAATCACTAATGCCATAACAAAAAACGTTATCTTCCGTCGCCTTAACCCATTTCCAAGTCGTAACTTGAATCTTTAGCAGATATTTTACTGGATGTATGTCTACACCAACAAAATGCTTCTCATTCCTAGAGTTCCAAATAGTCCACTGCACAACCATCCAAATCATCACCCACACTTCTTTCACAACACCAACAGGTTTGAGTAGAACAAACGCATCTAACTCAGGTGCATGACCACTTGTATACGATATATGTAGCCAGTCCAACACCAAACTCCACAATTCAAATGCATAGCCACAATACACAAATATGTGAGTTTCTGCTTCAGTACCTGTACCACAGATAATGCAGGCTATATCTTGTTCATGTCGGATCACACCTCTCCTAAACAAGTTGTTTAGAGTGGGTAGTCTTTTCAGCATCAATCTCCAGCAAAACACAGACACCTTTTTGTGGGTATACTTGTTCCACAGCTTCATCAGTCTTTCGAGCATGTCATCGTCTTCTGCTGTTGGACTCTCCTCTGTCATGTATCTGGTTGCCAGTTTGACCTCATATGTTCCTGAGCCAGCATCTTTAGATATCCATTGATCTGTTCCATGTACCTGCATTTAAATGTTAGATAACAACTCCAGCAATTCCTGTTCTTCCTCTCTCTCCCAATCATAAAGCTCTCTTCGCCATCCTAGACCCCATCTCCATATCTCTCCTTCCCATTCCCCATGTTCGGCAATTGTCCCCTCTCTTCTTGTAGCCAGGTTATATAGCCTCTCAAACTCTATTTTTAGTGCTCTCTCCCCCACCCATAAGTCCTCCCAAAACTTTATACCCCTCCCATTTCCAACCTTTAAGGTAAACATGTTCTCAATCCATTCTTCTCTTGCCAACTTCTGTATGTTTCTCCACCATGTGGTCTCTTTACTACCAACCCTCTCTCTTCTATTAAGTCTTGCCCCCTCGTTCCCCTCTACCTCTAACTCCCTTCTCCCACCCACACTCATATTACCACCTCTCCCATACTTAGATCGTATCACCTTCTTCCATAGCTTATCTTCACCCTGCAGTATTCGTCCAATCCATTTTCCAAATAAGGCTTTGTTCATGATTTCAACTCTACGGATTCCCAGCCCCCTATCAATGGGTTGACACACTTTGTCCCATGCTATCCAACTAATTTTCTTCATCCATTTCTCACTCCCCATAGATAGTTCCTACAGATAGACTCTATTTTGTGAATGATAAATAGGATGGCATAGAGGATAACACAGATTTGATGAGCACTAGCCTCCCCCCGATTGATAGGTTTTTATGCTGCCAACTCTATATCTTTTTTTTCCAGCCTCTGCACAATTGGATTCCACATATGACACTGTTTTTCTCTACCTCCAACTGGCAACCCCAGATATTTAAACGGTAGTGTGCCAACACCACAGTTGAGAAAAGTAGCCATGTCCTTAACTACCTCTTCTTCCATATTTAACACTATCAACTCACTTTTATCAAAATTGATTTTCAGTCCCGATACCATTTCAAAGCTCCTTAGCATAGCTTTAATTCCCCTCACAGTTTTCCAGTTGCCCTTTCCAAATAAAATCGTATCATCAGCATATTGTAGGTGTGATAGCTTGACCCCTCTTCTTCCAATCTCAACCGGGTCCACCAGATCATTCTGTATTGCTCTCTCAATCAAAATAGACAGTCTATGAGCCACTATCAGAAACAGGAATGGGGATAAGGGGTCCCCTTGTCTTAGCCCCCGTTGTGTGAATTCTGCTGAAGGGCTTCCGTTAACTAGGATTGATGTCGTAGCTGATGCGAGGCATTCCTTAATCCATTTCCTCCATTTGTTAGGAAATCCCATCATTATGCTCATGTCATCTAAGAACTTCCAGTTTACCGTGTTAGGCCTTTTCAAAATCGAGTTTTTGTATCACAGCTTGTTTCTTTGTACTTTTCAGATCCTGTATCGCCTCATTGGTCACTAGAATGCTATCAGAGATTTGTCTATTTTCCACAAATGCAGATTGTGTTTCTGATATGATCTCCTTCATCACTCCCCTTATCCTTCGTGCCAAAACCTTAGACATCACTTTGTATGCGCAGTTCACTATGTGATAGGTCTGTAATCCTCTACTCGCTGTGGTGATCCTCTTTTTGCTATCAGCACAATGTGAGACGCATTACTGCCTCTTACCATTTTTTCGTTTTCTAGGAATTCCTGCACCATGGCAATAAAATCATCTTTCAAGACACTCAGAAATTTCTTTATAAAACTTAAATTGATACCATCTGGTCCCGGACTTTTATTCCCCCCACAATTTGCTATTGCCTCCACTATTTCATCCTCTGTACAGTGTTTTATCAGACTCGCTGCTGTCTCATTTTCCATTCGCTTAATACCCCCTGCTGTCAAGGTTGGCCTATTTCTGTTTGGCTCTCTAAATCGGTCTTCAAAAGACTTTCTTAAGCATTCTTTTATCTCCTTTGGTTCATCCAACCATTCTGTCCCTTGTCTTATTCTGTCAATCCTGTTTCTGGCCCAATTGCTTCTCACATAATCTTGAATTTGCATCTCCTTGCTTAATCTAATTAATTCTAGATTTCTGAGCCCATATCTCGCCTTCCTCTTTCTGCATTCTGGTCAGATCTTCCCACACCTTGTCAGCCTCTTTAAACTCCTCTTCACCTGAATTTACTTGCTCTATTAATCTTTCCATTCTGCTCAGCTTCTGTTTAAGCCTTTTTAGATTTGCTCCTCCACTATAATTTTCATCCACATTCCACCTTCTGATTTCTTTCCGCAATATTGTTTTTTTCTCTTTTAATATGAATACTTTGTAACCCTCCACCTCTGTTTCAGTCCATGTTCGAGTGACCATGCTCTGGAAGTCCTGGTCTTGTAACCACACGTCCAACACTTTAAAGTGTTTAGGGCCCCAGTTTACCTCTCTGTCTGCCAGCAATACTGGTACATGATCCGAGTGATCCCTCACCCCTCCTTCTTGGTACCAGTGATTGTTTAGGCCTCTCCAGCTGTCGTTGATCAAAAATCTATCTAGTCTACTCATTGCTCCCATGGCCGGCCTAAACCAAGTAAACCGTCTTTTGCTTAACTGTATATCATTGAGCATATTCCTCTCCACAAATTGATTGAACTGCCTTATTTCCTCCCTACAGCTCCTGCCCCTCCCTTTTCTTTCGTCCATCCCCAAGATTGCATTAAAATCTCCATACACACACCATTTATCCACATATTACCTTGGATTCTGTCAGATATTAATCTCCATTGTTCAATCTTATCACTGAGCTCACTTGCTCCATATACATTTACCAAGTGAGATTTAACTGTGTCATCTCCCCATCTTCCTGTAATACCCAACACCCCGTGCTCACTTCATATTGATTCCTTTTTGAATTTTGCCGTATTCCAGATGCACAGTTGCCCTCCTGCGAATCCTTCTTCTCCTGTATATACCCAATCAAAATTATCAGAGTACCATAATGACTTGCAGAACCTTCTATCTATCACTTCTTTTTTCGTCTCTTGAAATCCCACAAAATCAATATCCTTATCCCGCAACATATTTCTGATATCCCTTCTCTTCTGAGTACTCCCTAGACCCCTTGCGTTAAAGGATATTAGACGCATTGTTGCACGTCTTCCTTATCCATCTATCCCTCCTTCCTTTGCCTATTCTCTTCGGCCTCAGTGTCCCTTCTCTCCAGACTCTCTATCTCCTTTGTGATATTCTGCTCATTTCCATTGTAGTTCAGCCCCATAATCTTTCCCATTTCCATAATTTCTTCAGCCTCCTCTCGTAACAGTCTGTTATTTGACGCCTCAATATTACTGTCTGTGATCGAGTTAGATATTTTACTGTCTTCCTCTCTTGCATCATCTGCATTTCTCACTTTGTTCCTATTTTTTTCTCTTTGCATTTCATTTATCCACTCCTTCCTTATCCTGTTATTTTCTTCTTTTTGAGATATTCCTTTCTTCTTTCTACTGCACCCTTTCCTCTGTCGTTTCTGCTATACCCTGAAATCTTTCACAAAGCTGTTCAATTCATCACTACACACCGCGTCCAGACTCTCCTCCCCACCCACAATGTAATTCCAAGTCTCATTGTCATATCTTGTGCTAGCTCCCTCCACCATTTGCTTCTTTTCCAAGACTATCGATTGTCCCCTCAGTTTTCTAGGTCGGGATTGTGATTCCGCTTCCTTACTGCTTTCCTTACCACTCCTATCATCCATTATTCCTTCCTTATTCTTACCTCTGTCTTCTGGCTCGCCATTCTCTATATCCAGTCCATCTTTGCTGTCATTTCCCATCCCCACATCCTCATACTTACTTTGATCCTCCCCAGCATCACATTCGTCTTCAGAAACCGACAAAGGTTACCACAATCTACCTCTACCTTCACAACTGTTCTTTTTCTCTGCAGCATTCAGATGTTCCTTTCCATCTTCCTTGTCAGTGTCTCTGATTTCTCCATCCTCACACAGGCCCTCAGAATCCACATTCTCTTCATTCGCGTTTTCATCCCTTATGTAATCCTCATCGGAGTCAGACTCATATATCACATCATTCTCCCAACTGTTCTTCCTATATCTCATCTCAGCAGCCTCCACGACCCAAATCTGTGTCTCAATCCCATCCACTGTAATATTCCATACCTCATTAATAAGTTTCCCCCTCTGTTTCAGAACCAGTATTTGAGCAGCTTCTAAATAATTTCGATCTCTGGTATCCTCATCCACCCTAATCAGATTTCCAATTCTCACAGCTATAATTTCAAAGGTTTTCATTGTCCATGCTCTTAGTGGTAATCCATATATTTTCACCCACTTCATCTGCTTCTCTACTTTGCCGCTCTCCTGCCATTCCATATCTCTACCTATCCATTTCTCAACCCATTTTCTGTCTGCACCAAATAAGGATTTGAGTTCTAAACCATCAGAGGTTTTAAGCAGTGCCTTACCAGCTCCCATGTCACAGACCCGTATCTTCTTATAACCTCCTTTTCGCAGCTCATATTGCAATTCCTCACACCCCTCCCAGTTTTTCAGTTCCACCACCCGAGTGTTGTTCAACCATATTGCATCTTCGCCAACTGTCTTTATACATATATATATCTCCTTACTGCCAGAGCACTCCCCCCTTGTCTGTGTTCCAGGTTTTGCCTTACCACTCGAGTTGTAGCATACAATTGCGTTGGATGCCTTATTCGCTGCCTGTCCTTTCCCCATCTACTCTACTGTCTTCGTTATGTGTACCCGGTCTTGTTCAATCACTTTCTTACCCTTTCGATCAACCTCCTTTTCCTTCCCTATTTCACCCGGTTTGAATTTCGCTAGGTTCACCCTTAGTTTGTTACTGCCAATCCATATATTCCGCATCGCCTTTTCCAATTCTTCCACACTTTTGACATCCCAGAATTTTACGAAGCCAAATTGTTGCCCCCAACTAGATAATCGATTTGCAATATAAATTTGACATACCTGACCTTTCGTGTTGAAGATATTGTGCATTGCACCTCTAGTCCATCTATTGGGAAAGTTTGTGAAATAAAACGAAGTGCTTCTCCCCCTATTCATCTCCTGCGAGCCATTCCAGTTCATTCTCGCCCCCAGGCGGCTATGCACACTGCGTCTGATGTTCTCAACTCCTGCCATCCTATTATTTCTACGAGTGCCTACAGACCTACGGAAAGCCATCGTGGTTTTGGTAGTTTGGGAGGATACGGTTTACCTCGCCGAATCTTCCGGTGGAAGTCGGCTAAGGATTTTTGGGGGTTTTGGTTAGACCACTAGGGGAAGCTCTACAATTCCTAAGGTTATCGAAGGTTCCCTATAGGTTTTGGGTGGGGTTGGCCGGTATTGCCAGGATTGCGGTTGTCGGACGGCGGTCCTAGGGTTTCTATGCGTGGCGGCTCTCGCTCTCTTTCTGCGTCATAATGTTATAGGTGGAGCTAGACTTAAGGTGTCTCTTGTGTGTGTTTTCAAAGCATAGGGGGATCCTTATATAGGTGAGATTTTTGTCACTATAAATTGTAG
>JAOYMZ010089360.1:0-10909 GCA_025802335.1 Pinguicula primuliflora
TCAAAGGAGCAAGTAGCTGATTGCCTCACCAAAGGACTTAGCTCTATTGATTTGGCTAGATTTTGTAACAAGATGGGTTTATTTGATATCTTTTGCCCATCTTGAGGGGGAGTGTTGGTAGATTAGTAAGGATATTTTAGTCATTTCCCGCATATTGTACAAATACCCCTATCATGAATGAGAGAAACACTTTTGCCCTAATTCTCAAATCTGCTTAGTACATGTAGTCACTGTCCCGGCCACTCAAGTAATCCCCTCCTATGGTCCCAGGACAGTCATCAGAGGAAGGGAGAACATCATACGGAACAGGCCCCCGAAACTTCACTCGGATGCTGCGACGACCCAGCTTCAAAGGCTTGGACTTTTTCCCGTTTTTCTTGGATTTTGGCTGCGGTGGATTCACATCCGAGACTAGCAGTTGTACTTCCTCAGGGGTCTTGAGTTCCTCAGAATCCAGACTGATTACTGATGCTGCTGGGTTCAATTGCTGCACCTCCCCCTCAGCATGGACAACCTTGTTTTGGGGGATATAAGGCTGAGCCCGGGGATCCAGCTGAACTCCCTCACTGCTCATCACCCGCAATCTGTCACCTAGGAGCGTATGATCCACCTGATCCTGAGAGCTTTCATTGATTACCTCATATTCAAACGGCTTCGGTGTTGCTGCTACAAGGGCAAATTACTATGCGATCTGATGCTACAACAGAGTTGGAAACCTCGCTCCCATTCTCCATTGGCACGATACATATTGATCTCTCACAAGCCTCCAGTTCCTTTTGAAACTAAGAAACTTTGCCCAGCACACTAAGGATTGCTTCTGACCTTTGCTCAGTTATCTCAACTGGGGAAGACATATCCAAAACATATGAGGAAACCTGTCCAGTTTCACTAGTTATCTCCCCTGACCCACTATCAACATTCACAACTGCAAAACCCGTAGTCAGATTGTCTGTGCTTGCCGGAACTTCAGCTCTGTGTTCGACAGCTACTGCCAAGTTATCCTCTTTAACCATATTTGCCCAACTCTTCCGAATCGGTGCAGAATCCAACACCACAGTCTAAACTTCAGTGTGTTTGGCTACCCCAGCAGACCCATTATTCAGTTTCTCAACAGTAGACAGCGGGGTCGCAACGGCCAACTGTGTGTCAGTAAGTTTACCCTTAGCCACCTTCCCCTGAGGCAAAGCTGGCCACGCCTTAGCATCAAGGTTGGGTCTCTGCTGCACAGCAGGTTTCCATTTTGGTAAAGCTGCCCTTTCTTCACAAGCTGAGACTTAAAAGAAACATCTTTCCGTTTCAACCAGGACTGATTTATGGATCCTGGCTCTTGAGTCAGTCAAGACTTGCATTCGGCCACAGATAAGCTCTGTCTTGTGTTTAGTGCCTTCATCCAGCATGATCAATTCCCCCAAGTTTGCTGCCAAACTCTGAAAGAGACTCTCATCCCAGTATTGAATAGGAATTCCCCTAATTCGAATCGAGGCAATTCTAGCCGGCTTTTCTCGGAGCAATTTTCATTGTCGAACTTCCTGAAGGTCTAGTTGCTGTAGAATATCCATATCCTAAAGAATCAGGAGTTGTTGCTCGAAGGTTGGCGTTTGAACAAGCACTTCCCCTCCATTCATTGGAATAACTGAGCAGGACTTATAACCAGCAAGTAACAACAAATTTATTCATGTAATTGACCTCCATAACAGATCTTGGAATGCAATTAAACAAGTTTCTAGCCACAAAGCAGAATTAGGAGTATACTGAACATGAATCTTTTCAACCTTCGATAGAGCACTAGGTAGCATGATAAGTTGTTTCTAGGTCAACTTATTCGTACTATTTTCATCTATTTATTGTTATAATTCAAGTATTTCTGTGCCATTTTTAGTCACTAATACTATCTTTTTGAGTTGTAGGTATTCCGGACCAAAGAAATGGAAACCGAACTGAAATCGGGGTAACATGGCAAGAAATTGACGAAAATACCTCAGGCCCCGCGCTCAGAAGTTGGTCCCCACGCCAGTTTCCCAATCTTTCCGAGATTTGTTCTTTGGCCCCTGAGATTTTATGGCTTTTCCAAAAAATTGCATTTCTTACCTCATAATATAAAAAAGACCAAGACGAAGGGAGGGGGAAAAATGGAGGTCATATTAAGAAAAGAGGAGGAAAACAGTCTTCGGCAGGTGGTGTATACAAACAGAAATATGTGATTGAGAAGCAGACCTGGGCTAGTAGATAGTGTGAAGAATGAGTTGAATATGCTCATTCAAAATGGGTTGCAAACCCAATAATGTACGTACATACAAGAAAATCAATAAAAACATTCTCACTTATCAAAAAAAAGGAGGAAAAAGGAATAAAGGGGGGCCGATTGGAGAAATCCTGGGTGACAGGAGACCGCCGCAAGGCGGAAAAAAAATACACAAGGAGAAAGAAGGAGGCAACCAGGCAGCCAAATCAAGAGATTGAGGCTCGCAAACAGCGGCCAAATTGGAAAAAAGGCCAGACGGCCGAAACAAAAAAAAGCAGAGAAAGAGAAGAAAAGAAAGGAGAAGAAAAGGGAGAATTCCTATTAACTTGTTGTATTTATTACTTATCAAAAAAAACTTCATGTATTTATTTTCTTTCATATTTTGCATTGTTGGGAAACAAAAGATTGATCCGATGAACACCCAATTTTTATGATTTGGAAATTGAATTCTTAGCCCTAACTCTCCTGAATTCTTGCATAATTGAATTAACTATGTCTTTGCTTATATTGGAATCGAATTTATCTTTATCCATGAGCACGAGTAGCTAATTCTTTTGTATGGATTGTAGGGTAGTTCTTATGCGCATAATTAATTAGGGTATCCAATTACATGAAGTAATATGATTTATTTATTATTTGTTGTTTATCAATGTCTTCAATTGTCTAGTGTGAGTAGGACCACCGAGCCACAAACCTTAAGAAATTCGAGACATGAGGACCACCGAGCCCTAGAGACTAAAGGAGTAGGACCATCGAGCCACCTTTTAGATAGCTCAAGCAAACAATATTCTAGTTTAAGCGTCATTGGTTTGGGTCTTGTTAGGAAGGTTCAATACCTGGATCTTAATCACGATTCATCATAAGAACTAGCGTTAATTGATAGATAGTACGTTAGAAGATAACCACCAAGAAGTAGGGAACCCTATGGCTTTTGAAGTGAACTAATAACCTTTGCATGTTTAGGATACCCGACATTAATTATGTGCATCTGAATGAAACTACAACCCTGTACTCATTTTTTCTATTAATCATTCTCTAGAACTTCTCGTCCTTTTCATTGCTTTTTATTTAACTTCTTTAGTTGTTTTGTTAGCTATTAGAAATCAAAACTAAACCCCCCTTTTTTAATTACTTTCTTAATTGCTTTATTCTGAGTCAGTGTAGCACGATAGTAGTATACACCGAGTCCTTGAGAGATTCGACCTCAGGAGTGTGCTTTATACACTTACGAGTTATTTATTTAATCACGCACTACAACGAGATCATAACACAGCAAAATCATCCAAAGAGTGACCAAATTTTCCTTTCCTAAATGCACTCTCAATTTGAAACAACCAATCCAAACTGCATTGAGTTGAATTAACACAGTTTCGGGATTGAGAGATATAGGGTACCGAATGAAGCAATACCTGCAACCAAGGCGATCTGGATTCTTTGGTAAGTAGAGATCCCAAATTCTGCCGTAAACCGAGAAGACTTCAATCATACTGGCCCTGGACCAAGTCACAGGAAAATTTGTGAAGAAGTACGACCTAGAGATTTCACTCAGTCGTTGAAGCCTGCCGGAGACCCAATTCTGCTGACTACTAGCCCCCAATTGCTGCTGAGTATCCAATTTGATCGACTGATGCGTCGGAGCTTCACGATCCAATCACCGAAGATTTTGAGATTGCGTCCACTCGTTCCTTGATTGGAGATCGACGGAACTCCTAACGGAGCGATGGAGCTGAGATGCGGAACCATTGGTCGCAGCATCGGAGAGACAGCGGCAGCCATCTAACCGTCGCTCAGCAAGGAATCCCGGACGAAGATCTACTGCGTGTAAATTGCACCTCGAAGAAGTAGGGTTTCGCCCCGCTGAGAAGTCGATGATGATTTTTTCGCTATCGTATTAAATAATTCATTATCAGTTAATACATCATTATATTCATTAATAAATGGTTAGAATCTACTAATAAATAAATTCATAATCTATTAATAGATGAATCATGAGGCGCCCAATATTGATATGCTCAATTAGTGTTGTTGTGCTCAATTAGTGTTGTTGTACTCAATTTTAATCTAAATAATTAATCTGGAAATCTAATGTCTTAAATTAGATGACTAAATTAAAACAACTTTTTTTTGATAAGATAGGGACCCCGGGGTGAATACATCCCACTACAAATACACACCCCAACCTCACTTCTACACACTTAAATCAAATTGTTTTTAGGTAGGTCACACTTAAATGAAATTGTTTGCAAGTATGAGTCAGAGTGAGTTAAATTGGTGTGGGGTATATCATTTGGGGGTAAACCTTATAGATGTACCTAAATTAAACGCTCTAGCGGAATAGTGTGCAAGCAACGATAGAGTAGTAATGTATATTTGACAAGATATATGTGACAATTATAGAACTTATGTCGCTAAAAAGATCTGAACTTATCCCTTTAAGTGCAACTCTCCGCTTAAAATAACTTAAATAACACTTTCTTATTTCATATAATTCATATATTAAATAACACATTGCTTTAAATAATATTTAAGGCAAGATTGTGAGATGAAGTTACCACCTAATTATTGAGCACAATATAACTCATATAATACCTCTCTATTAATATATTTTGCAAAATTTAAATTCGTTGTAAGATAAAACCCTAAATCACACTTATTTCTTATTTCTGTATATGATTAAACGCTGTTTTAAATCCTGTTTTAACCCCCCGGTTTGTTTGATTTAGTGTTTTCCTTTCCGCAATGGAGAGCCCAAAGCATGAGGAACAAGACGACGAGCAAATCGTCACTCCATGGGAGGTGGCGGCTGAGAAGGGCGGAAAAATTGACTACGATAAGCTTGTAGATAAGTTTGGCTGCCAGCGTCTGGACCAATCTATTGTCGACAGGGTTGCCCGTCTCACCGGCCGGCCACCTCACGTTTTTCTCCGCCGGGGAGTCTTCTTCGCTCATAGAGACTTGAATGACATCCTCGATTCCTATGAAAAGGGAGAGAGATTTTATCTCTATACGGGCCGAGGACCCTCATCGGAGGCCTTGCATTTGGGACATCTCGTGCCCTTTATGTTCACCAAGTAATGTTCTTTTCGAGATTCTGTTGCTATCCTGGTTCTGTTCTGTTATCATTTGGTTTGCATAAGAAAAAAGATATTGATCACTTATTGGTATAATAGATGGTGCATATAGTTATGCTAATTTAATTGGAATGACAAAAATGTGTTCTTGTTCCTTTTCTGATTGGCTAGTGACAATCTTCTTGACGGTGAAAATGTCTCTGGGTTCCAGATATCTTCAAGATGCATTCAAGGTACCGCTTGTGATACAATTGACTGATGATGAGAAGTGCATGTGGAAGAATTTGACTGTGGAGGAAAGCCAGAGGCTTGCCCGAGAAAATGCTAAAGATATAATTGCCTGCGGCTTTGACATTTCAAGGACGTTTATTTTCTCCGATTTCGATTATGTTGGAGGGTGAGCAGTTATCCATTGTTCTAATTTGCTTTATTATCAATAGCTTCCTTTTTTAGCAAAGTTCATCAATATCTATCCTGTTATACTATCAAATTCTGGTCGCATAAGATAGACCTCGTTATCTTCATCTCTGGTATTTGTGTATAAATGATATGCTTTGTGAATTTTAGTTTACATTTGATGAATTACCAGTTCTTCAATGAGCATTTCCATTGTTCTTTCTATTGTTGATTCATTAGTAGCCGAATGCTATATGTTTTTACTATTGGTTCTATATATCTCTCTTGGTTGAAGAATATTCTCTTATTTCTGCTAAAATAGTGCTTAATATGAATTTATTCGGCAGATCTTTCTATAAAAATATGGTGAGGATTGCCAAATGTGTTACATACAATAAGGTAATTAGACTATGTTTGCAAATTCTTGTACTTTTGTAAAAGTAGCTTCTCAGGACTTTTTAAAAAATGTTTTTTTATAAAAAAGTTATAAAGTGTTTGCGGTAATGGCTTTATTATAACAAAAGTTAAAATAATAGTATTTGTTTATATAAGTAAAATTATCGATTGCTATAACAATTGATTGATATTTTGGTATTAGCGATTTGTTTATATAGATAAAATTATCTTAAAAGTGAACTTTGAAATAATTACAAAATTGCAACCGCCTTAAGCTCGCCTTAAGCCTTAGAGAAGCAACTCCATGTGAGTTTTTGACTTTTGGGCTTTTGGGGACTTTTCCACCGTCAGACCACCGCCAGAAGGCAAAATGTCAAACGCTTTAAAAATATCTTCTACGATTGAAAAACCAAAAGTAGCTTTTGAGAGGAACTTGCAAACGTAGACTTAGTAATATGAAAATCTGATTTTTTTTTTAAAATCTGATTTGATAAGCTACTCCCTTGCTTTTTTTTGGTTCAGTTATCAGTTTACGTTATCTGCCAAAATAATGTCCAATTGTTATTCCAGGTAGTTGGGATATTTGGTTTCAGTGGAGAGGATCACATCGGAAAAGTCAGTTTCCCACCTATTCAGGTAGCAGACATCATCTTTTGTGTGAGTGACAATGCTTGGGGATCTCGGTGTCTTGTCACTTTAATAGCTTGCGTTATGATGCCTACCTTCTTCTCCATCCATTATTTTTTCTGCATTTGTTATGATTGCTGATGCAGGTTTATGTAATATAGTTTTCACTTGGGTTATGTGTTGAAGTGTAGTTTTTTGTTACACAAGTCAGATAGAACTCCATGCTAAATGCTTTTGGTTGTATCGGAAGAGCAATTTCTTCTATATTGGCATAAATGAATATGATCTGCATTTTATAAGCTTTCAGATGTATCGCATATTTCTGAAAATCAAGGTAGTCATTAATTTGATGAGATTTCAATTCCTCTCCTTCAATTTTTATGACTTTTTTGTCTAAATTTCTATGATAAAAAAAACTAAAGACTGTGCCCGCCCCCACATGTCTAGTTCTATTTTCTGCTTGAAATATTATCTTGTTATTTTATTTGTCCATTCAATTTTCCGTTTACTACATATAAGTTATTTCCCTTTCTATAGGCAGCTCCATCTTTCCCGAGTTCGTTTCCACATCTGTTCTCAGGGAAAGATAGTCTACGTTGCTTGATTCCTTGTGCAATTGACCAGGTTATTTATCTTTCACATACATTTATGTATTCTTTTTAAATGAGAAGACCCCTGATATTATCTGTAAAATTTGACCTTAGAGTATACGGCCATCATTGCTAATTTAGTTATTACATGCTTTAATGTTGCATGATTCTTATTTAACTTGTATTGGACGAGTATGTGTGATGTTTTACTTATGTTGGAACAGTTTGTTTCAGGATCCTTATTTTCGAATGACACGAGATGTTGCTCCCAGAATAGGTTATCACAAACCTGCATTAATTGAATCATTGTTTTTTCCGGCTCTTCAGGTTCTTTCTATTTTTCCACCTTTTTTTATTTAGTATTGATTTGTTTCGCTCTTCTGATGGGCGATAAGCTTTCGAAATGAGAATGCTAGTAGGCTTTTGCTTGTCTATTATAACGGCAAACATCTTACATGGTAACTTTCTCTTTTTGCAACCAATCTAGATGGAGGAGAAACTTCAATTGAAGAATAATATGCTTTAGCGCCTAAAGTGATTAATGCGTCTGAAGTTGTGTATATTACAATTTACAAGTAACACATGACACTGCTACATTTATATATTTCAAGGGCAGGATGTTTATGTTCACCTATACGACTTATCTTATCTTGCTTTTGCCGTCATCAAGTCATGGATTGTCAACAAATCCTTATGTGTAACATATATTTTTGTGGATTCGAACTTACAGGGAGAGACCGGAAAAATGTCGGCCAGTGATCCGAATTCTGCTATATACGTGACTGATACGGCTAAGGACATAAAAAACAAGGTTAAATTTCAAAGAGTTCTTTGTTTCTCAGATTGAGTAGCCTTTAAAATAAAGACACATCTTTGAATGATGGAGTTATCTTTTTTTTTTCACTCATCTCTTATTATAGATACTTGTTTCCTATACAGATAAACAGATACGCATTTTCTGGGGGGCAGGATTCCGTAGAGAAACACCGGAAGTATGGAGCAAACCTTGAGGTATTATTTATCCATGGAGAATATCAACTGGACACTATAAACTTGATGTAGATCTGAACCCTCTATTCTCTACCTGCATTCTGTAAACTATTCAGGTAGATATACCAATCAAATATCTTGGCTTCTTCTTGGAGGATGATCAAGAACTGGAACACATCAGAAGTGTAAGTACTTCTATTTTAAATGAGTTCTTATGGGTGCATTCCCGTTCTTGTGTATGACCGAGATGACCTTGGCCTAGTGGTGTGAGTGTCGGGAGGGGTGAGCTCAAGGGTTCGAATCTCGGTACCACCGAAAAAAAAAGTTCTTGTGTATGCACGTCCTTTTCATCTATTGATCATTATTATATGCCGAACAGGAATATGGTGCTGGCCGTATGCTAACTGGTGAAGTAAAAAAGAGGCTCATTGAAGTTCTAATCGAGCTTGTCGAAAGACACCGTAGGGCAAGAGCAGCTGTCACCGATGAGGTAAACTACGTAATTTTGTTATAGTTATGATTGAAAGTTCTGCTTAAAAAACTTACACTTTATACTTAGTTTAGCATCTCGTCTAAGTTCATTGCAACGGTGACTTGGTAGATTATGTAGACATTTACACATACAAATACCATATAAATATAATATGAGAATTGAGAAGTTAGTTACCAGTGCTGGAATTTGAATTTTATGGATTCTTGCAGATGGTCGATGCGTTCATGGCAGTACGGCCACTTCCTAATATGTTTAGTTGAACTGGTAATTCTTGTTTTGACACAGTTTTTTGAGATGGAAAGATTATTTGACATGCCAAAGTGAATTTTTTTATTGTGCAAGCGACCGTGTCTCTTTGTAACTTTTAAACTGTAACAAAATTCTCGTCGTGGTCATTGAATTAGCTTATAGACCCGAGTCAGTATGCTACTTTTTTTTTTATAGGCAAAGGTATCGAACTCTGTACTTGTGAGTCAGTATGTTACTTTTCCGAATGGCTCGAAGAAATCTCTTAAAACATTCAATGTCAAGACTCTTGTCTCTCATTTGTTACCCATCTGCCTATTTCTTTTCATACCACATCTCCATGGACCACTCCAGGATCTTCTGTTCGTATTCTTATATCCTTTATTAGCCGAAGCCATGTACTTCTTCCAATCCTCTAACACCATTTTAATATCGTGAATCTTGTCAGTACGATAGCATGCATTGTAACCACAAGATCAAGAACCTTGCTGGGTTGACAAAACCCACTAAACTAAGCCGGATCTGTAACCGGGTTCGGGCTATGAATGGGTTGAACTTGATCATGTTGAACACATCCTGATCATGTTTCCGTGGGAAATAGTCTCCACATCATCTTTAGAACAATGTAAGTGTAACTCAGTTATGAAATTCTGGGTAACAAGAGCTTTGCAGGCTACTTTACAACCTTGTAAATGCATAAACAACCTCACCAAATCAAGTTGATAACAACACGAGTTCGCCACCCAAAAACAAAAGTTTACACATAACGAGCCTGACGGGCTCAACGCACATCAAGTTCATATCATACATAATAAAACAGAATTACACAACAGGATTAAGAGGTTCACATGTTTGTCGAACAGGTCACAGGGGCTTCTCCTAACATCAACGTCGCAAAGCCAAGTTCAACTGTGATGGTGAACCAGTTTCAGAAGGTTATGTAAAACAGGTATTAATGTAACAGTAACACTCACGACACAATTGATACGGCACACAGTGATATAAGTTGCAAATAAATGACTTAGGAAATTGAAGTTTACTGCACAAGTTCTGAAAGCTAGAGGAAATTCTTCTAACCAAGAGTATTCCATCAAGATTATTTTTCCCGAGAAAAAGTCTATAGATGGACCCATATCAATTAGTGTGTTAAGACATCATATATTGTGCGTTTTAATGAATGGGTAGAACTTACCATCCTGTCTCATGCTAGAGGAGCTGTGACATTTAATATCGGTGTCGAGATCTCCTATCATCATCATCGTATCTTCTTCCACCAGAACGTCCTTCATCATCCCTACCCCTCTTGGACGCATATTCTCCATCTCTATCACCTTTGTCAGCATGTTTCTCTTCCGCCCTTCCATGTCCTACTCGTTGTTGCTCATGTTGCCTCTTATATGACACTTTGTCTTCTACCCTTTCATGCTTTGTTCCATAACGATCTTCCACATCACCTCTTTCTCTTCTGCTACCCCCACATGTTTCACGATCTCGATTATCTCTTGTATTCTCGTTACGTAAATCAATCCTACCATGACTTGCATCCCAACGATCACCATCGGCAATGCTACGCCCGCCATGTTTGATTGGACTTGATTCTTTTTTATCATCCTCATCCTCGCTTTCTCTATCCAAACCATGCTCAGTTTCTTTTGTTGAAGACTTCCTCCTCAACTTCCCTTGAGGCTCTTCATCCCTATCTTCATCATTTGCCTTCCTCTTACTCGTTGGCATATCTTCACTTCTACCATATCCATCTTCCTTTGGCTTACTTAGTCGCCCTAATTTCATTAGTGCATCAAATTCCTCTCCCTTATTCATCTCTTTCTCCCGATCATCAATTGCATAAGAACGTTTA
>JAOYMZ010089371.1:0-10909 GCA_025802335.1 Pinguicula primuliflora
GCCCAGCACCAATTCGGTGCGGCCAGGCTGCCCAGGGCGCCTAGGCGGCCGCCTAGGCGCCGACAACTAGAACACTGCATAAGACTGACTTGCTCAGAACCAGTCTACCAGCCATAGAAATCCATCTTGAGTTCCAAGAGGCTGCTCGTTTACGCATTTTCAACAAGGTAGCTTCATGAGTGTTGGAGGAAACTCTACCACAAAGGAGATGGACGCCAAAATATGAATCAAGATTGTCAACCCTCCTAATATCCAGCAAGGCTTCAATCTCATCAGCTACATGGCTGGTCACGCTCGACGAGAACCATACCACTGACTTAGAAGAATTTACTATCTGACTAGAGGAGATCGAGAGTAGATGAAGAATGCTCTATATAGTCACAGCTTGTTTAAGGGAGGCGTCGGCAAACAACAGAAGGTCATCATCAAACATGAGGTGGGAGAGTTGGAAGTGGCTTCTACCAAACATGAGTGGCTTCCAATGAACCGAAGACACAGCCTCATCGATCAATTGAGAAAGACATTCCATACATAGCACAAAAAGATAAGGTGAGATGGGATTTCCTTGAATAATTCCCCTACATGGAAAAAATTCAGGACCATCCACACCATCCCATACCACCTTCGTCAAGCAAGAGCGAAGAGAAAACATAATAGCATTAATAATATTGGATGGAAACCCAACATCATGAAGTGTGTCTTCAATAAAGCTGCACTCCATTTTATCAAACGCCTTCGAAAGATTAATTTTAAAGCCATATAACCCCTCTTCCCCTTACCAAGACGCATGGTGTGGATAGTTTCTTGCGCAGTGATGATATTCTCAATAATACTTTGTCCCATAATAAAACTCGATTGGTTGGGAGATATAAGATAGGGCATCACCACCTTCATCCTATTAGCAATAAGCTTTGTCACCACTTTGACATTGATATTGATAAGACTAATAGGCCTGAAGTGATCCAGAGTCTCTGGGTTAGTAATCTTTGAAAGAAGAGATATCATCCCTTTGTTCGCAGCTGGATGAATAGTACTTGTCTAAAAAATATGATGGACAAATGTAAGTAAAGAAGTAGAAATAATGAGCTAATTGTGTTGATAGAAGCTACCGAAAAAATCATCCGGGTCAACCGTCTTTTAAGAGTTCATATCAAATAGAGCCTCCTTGATTTTCAAGTCAGCCACTTTTAGATTTAAACAATCCAATTGAGCCGAAGACAGGGCTGGAAAATGGCCAGTAAGAGGGAACCTGGGACGAGTCTGTCCCTGATCTCCACCCCTAACATCGAATATATCACAAAAGTGTGTGGTAAACCCTTGGACTATAACCATTCGTTCAGAGCTCCAGCTCCCATCACGTAGTTGAAGTTGTTGAGGGGAGGCACGACTATGACTCCGATGGGCTTGTGCAGAGCATGAAAATACTGTGTATTCTAATCACCTGCCCTGAACTAGTTACCTCGATACGTCTGCCTCGCAAGCAGTTCTTCACGTGTACGAATGGCCTCCAGCTCAGTTTTACTTCCAATTCTAACTTTGATACAGATTTCGAAGGTTGTCGCATGTAGCAAATTTGCAGCCCCGCCAAACGGTTAGTCAGCCTTCTCTTGCGCGTAAAAATATTCCAGAAAATGCTCTTCCACTCATCAATATGACCCTGCATGGAAGCTAAGGCATTAATTAGCGATGAATCATTAATCCAGTGTGCAGACAGCCAACTTGATCATCCCTCATGAGCTTCTCAAGCATTGTAATAACGAAAGGGCGATGAAACTCTGGTGAGGGGGTCCTGCATGCTAAAAGACACACAAAGTGGAGAGTGATCAGAAGTAACTCTAGGTAAATGAAGTACATGACAATTCATAAAAGAGGATAAAAAGGAATCATTAACCAAGGCCCAGTCTATGCACTTGTGACAATGACCACGAGCCCACAACGAGAGCCAAAAAAATTTAATGCAGATAGGTCTGATTGATTCACCCATCTACTAAAATGGGGAACACACTGATTTAGGCCGCCTATTTTGTCCTCCTGCGAAGAAAGGTATTAAAATCTCCTAAGATTAACCACGGTCGAGTAGAACAATCAGCAAAATCCTCAAGTTTGTATCATAGAGATCTACTAACACTCGAATTAGGGGAACCGTAAACAGCTGTGAGCTCAAAGGACATGCCATTATTATAACAAATATGCATGTGAATAAATTGTCAGACACATTTAATAATAGAAATTGAGAAAGTAGTCCTCCACAAAACCCAAATACCACCAGAAATGCCTTGGGCTTCAACTCTGAAAGAGTTGACAAAACCTAGACCAATTCCTTTAATAATCCGATTAGCAGAAAAACCATTAGTACGAGGTTTAAGCAAAGCATGTTCGGATTATATAATTTAATAAGTCTAGCAAGAGCAGACAAAGTTAGGAGATTTTAAATTCCTTGCGTGTTCCAAAAAATAATTTTTATATCATTAAAACTAACAATAAAGAAGGTGGAGGATTTGAATGGTTAAGCAGACTCCGAGGGAGACAGGTCAATGGGAGCCCCTAGAGTTATATCAACCCCCATGTCAATGGGAATAACCTCCTGCATGGATTGGTCCAAAGGATCTGGTGGATCTTCATTTTGCTTCGTCCTCTTTCTCTCCTTCTTCTGAGCCATGTCCTCAGACAATTGCATCCATCATTATCATCTCTCTTGGCCAGATCAATTCACTTCTTCTTGAGGTCTTTAAACTTGATGTGCGTGCGTCCTTTGAAGTACTAATCTCTTATTCGATTATCACGCACAGAATGATCAGGACCTGGCTTCTTCGAGCATTTCAATCCTGTCACCATTGCAAACTCATGGATACCAAAACAGATCGATTTCGTATCTATCCAAAATCATAGCTCTATCTGCTTAGGTGTATCGATCTATCTTAGCATTAAGAAATGGGCAAGTTGCTTGGGGAACGTAGTCCGTTGTGACGTCCAAGTCCAGTAAATACCCGAAACAACTTCTTTGGATTGGGGCGAGCTCCTGTTTTCTCAAACACTCCTTTATCTCCTTTATAAGTTAACCCGTAGAGACTGACGCACCGTCACCGTCACTGGGAACTCCACATGCGCGTTGTTATAGACCTCCAATGATAAGTATATTGGAATGTTTAATAGTTCAGGTGCATCAGCGCATATGGATACCTGTGTATATATTTCACACAATCAAACAAAATCAAAAAATTGATCAAACAAAACTACAAATTGGTAATATGGACTCCGTTTCAAACCCGGTGGGGTCGTATATGAGAGTTTCGCACACGTACAATCAGAACTTTATGATTTCGTTCAGACCACGAATGGAGTCGTGTAATCATGTCGCAATGTACAAATTTCATTCAAAATGCCTACCGTAAGATTCCTAGATGAGGAATGACTTACAATGTGTCCACCGGAGTCATCTCTCACCCTCAAACCCATATTTTTTGACGTTTTTGTGTTGTTCGTAACACCATTTCCCCCACCCACCCATCCACCTTACCGTGACATTTCAGCAAGTTCGACCGATGCTTGGAATTCTCTAAAAATTATTACTGCTCCTCCTTCCCGTGAAGAGTAGTTCGTGTGCGTATTTGAGACATTCTCGCCGGATATTTGATCACCAGAAATTTGGATGAGTTTTCGTGTATGCGTATTCGACGATGTCTCCATCGACATGTTAAAGACGATTCGAATCGAGATTTTCGTGTTTTTTAATGAGGTTTTTCTTAATGTGAAAGTGAAAAGCCTTCTAACGATTGATTTAATTAGAAGAGATTAAAACAGTTTAGTATTTTATTTTTTTCTTTTCTTTTGATGTCTTTTAATTAAAAAAATAATAAAAGTAAATAAAAAACGAAATAGGAGGTTAAATTTCGAATTAGACATTTCACGGAGGTTATTCATCCAATTTATCCAATTTTTAATTTAAAAATATATTTAAACAATAATACTAGAGTTATATGATCATATATAATTATGTATATTTAATAGAAAAATCAATACAATACTAATCTTAATCAATTTCAATATTTTATTGCACATACATAATTATGTATGATTCCATTATTTAAGCGCAATATTTTTCTATATTTAAATATATGTTTAGATCACCATGCAATAAAATTATGATATATTGTTTCTTACATCATTTATCTATTTCCAGAATATTACCATGCGGATTAATGAATATTAATGGTCCCAAATGTAATCTAACCTCTTGTAGATTGTGATCCAATAATTAAAATCAAATTTTATTATACAAATATGATTATAACAATTTCAATTTAAATATGAGATTAATTTTAAATATCGTAAGTTCTATTCGAAAAAGTGCTCGTTTAAGTGACATGGTCGCTGTACGGTCTCTCCTGTTCTTCCTAAATAATTGCTTAGGTCGATTCTATGAACGCCTGGATGGTCGCTTAGGCTGACTAGGTACTAGACGGCACCCGGAACTGGTAGTGACAATTAAGATAATAATTAGTGACCAATGAAAAAGATTTCTCTCACTAAGAGACTCTAAATTGACCATTTCAACGATTAATCAAAATTGAAATAAAAGATGAATACCCGCAACAACACAATCCCGACAGATTGAAATAAGCGATGCCTCCTCTCATGAAAAACCTAACCCTAAAAACCTGAAACCAATCTTGATCGAATATAACATGGATAATTAGATTGAAAAGGAATTCGTAATCGAACCCTGAAAATTTCCTGGGATTTGTGAATTCGAAGATGCCTCTTGCAGAGGGTTGAAAGTGCTGCTGAGAGATCTGTTTCTGTCTCATGTCTCCTTCAATCCTCTTTATCGACTATTTCAGCTGTGAAAATAGGTTTACTTATCGACCCTTAGTTTATCCATACAGAAATATACTGAGTTTTCTCCTCTATTTCATATCAAAGAGTTTTCTATTATAGTTCGAGTTAAGTTATTGAATCAACTGCAGCCCGCGATGACTGACCCGTCCAAGGTTGGTATTGATATACACTTTAATTTTATTTTGTGTAGTTTGTTAAATTTTTGTTCTGTTTGTGGAAGCTTGAGGATATATCAGATGGATTTGCCCTGCTTGTTATTCTGGGGTTTGATAATTACTTGGAAGGGGTCTATTCAGATTCTTTCAATTTTGTGTGGTTTGGCCGTTGAACTTGCTGGTTCTTTGAGGGGCTTGTCAAGATTTTTTTCCTCTCTACAACCTGTGTGCGATAGGACATCAATCCAATTTTACATCATTGTTAGAAGCACAGCAGATAAGGTCTTCATCATTCGTTAAGATGGAAATGGCTTGGCCTGCTGCAATAGTAGTTAAACTGATGTCTTTTCTGTTTTTGGTGCACCTGCAACTGTGAAGGTTTCACATGTGTTGGAAAGGGAATTTTGTTACCAGCAAAAAGGTCATTTTGAATTATTATTATTTGAAAATATGAAGAATATCACATCATCTTGAACAATAAATAGGCCTATTTATTCAAAATAGTATGAGAAATGAAATAGTTAAATCTTTTGGCATGTTCTGGACTTAATACGTTTACATATCATTCCATATTAATTGTACTCGTAAATGTTCTGAAGATTCCCTTTTGTTTTTGCCATATTTTATGCCTACAGCTACCTTCACAAATGTGGAGGTAAACTGAGGACTGAATATACTGGTTATTAAATGCTAATCTCCTTGTTCTTTTTAGCTGCTAGTTTTTGGGTCGTTCTCTGAGGATGAACTCCGGGCTTGGCTGACAGATAAAACTGACACTAATCCTCAAGAACCCCAAGAAAGAGAAACGTTACGAATCTGCTCTTCACAAACTACTCCAGTACGGGCATCTGGTAGATTTGATGGTATATCTGATCAGTCTGTTGGCTTTCCATCTGCCGCTGGAAAGAGAAAGGAGGAATTTTATGGGAATTCAGCAAATGACGCTATTCTCAATGTTCCAGAAAATGGAATAGCTTATGATTCTAATCATTCTCAATCTGGAAATAAAGAAGTAGTTGATGGAGTCGCTTTTAGCACATTGCATATATCAGATAAAGCTGTTGATGTGGATGGAAAGTCCATCACTGAGTTTCCCGATTATGGGTACATGAAGTTGAACGGCTCCATAAGCAGTTCTGCCATTCAGTCAGATCAGAAGGCTCATAGGATGAAGGATCACCCTGTTTCGTATGATCAAGAGATATTTCCTCGAGGGTTGCTCAATTCAGGAAATTTGTGTTTCCTCAACGCAACGTTGCAAGCTCTTTTATCTTGTGTTCCATTTGTTCAGTTTCTACGTGGGCTGAGAAACCGGAATATAACGAAGGTATTTCTCTGGGCTGTCTAACTTATCATATGCTACTACTCGGGCATATCCCGGAGTTATTGTTTATCCTTTCCTGTTTTTTAGGCCAGTCATCCAACATTATCTGCATTTGTGGAGTTCATTAGTGAGTTTGATTTTGTTAGTGGAACTGAGATAAAGAAGAAAGATGGTACTGCAACTGAAACAGGGAGGCCTTTCCGTCCTACAATGTTTGACGATGTCTTGAGGAAATTTGCTCCAGATGTATCCAGCAGCACTTCAGGGAGGACTAGGTAAGTTTTCAGAGCTCATCTTCCTTGTGTTCATTCCCGCATGGTTTCTTGTTGATCAGTTCTTGGAAATCCACGAATGAGTTATGCTTTCAATAAGTTGATGCTATATTTTGGCATGCAGTTCATTATATGTCGATAAGATGCTTAGTCTTGAAGCGGAGTTACTAAATTTCATGTAACACTTACTGTTTGATCTTCAAACACTAAATGCTTAGTCTAGAAGTAGAGTTACTAAATTTTATGTGTACATTTCAAATTTCTTGCCTAATGCCTCATCATATTTAATTTATGTTGCATGGAGTTTCTCAGTCATTTCCTTGGGAGTGAGTCATCTCTGATGTCATACTTCTTTGTACAGACAAGAGGATGCACAAGAGTTTCTGGGTTTTATGATGGACCAAATGCATGATGAATTGCTAAAACTTGATGGGAAATCCTTTTTGAATGGGAACAGATCGGCTGTTGTATCTACATCAGATGATGATGGGTGGGAAACAGTTGGCCCAAAGAATAAATCTGCAGTTACAAGGACACAGAGCTTTATTCCTTCTGAACTCAGTTCAATATTTGGTGGACACTTGCGAAGTGTTGTAAAGGCACAAGGTTATTTTCCTATAGTTCATGCCTATGGCATTTTTCGATGAACAGCTTTGTGTTATGTGTCTATCGTTCCATGATGATATTTCCTGTTGTTGTTTATAGAGTAGTATGTGAAGAGTAGTTGGCTAAACGACTGACCTGCATTTTTATGTATATAACTCGGAGTGTATTTTTTGTCGTCCTGTATCAGTTCTCGCAGTAGGGATCAATTAGTTTTTTAGGAACAACAATGATCTATATTTTTCATTGTCAACAAAGCTGATGAAAATGTTTCTTTTCATATAGGCAACAGACCGTCTGCGACTGTTCAGCCATTTCTTTTGCTCCACCTTGATATTTCTCATGAAGCTATTCGAACTATTGAGGACGCACTTCGTTTTTTTTCTGCTCCGGAAACATTGGATGAATACAGAGCACCAACATCTGGAAAGGTTAGCTGATATAATGTATTACATCATAGTTTATGATACAGGTGCAATCCTTTTGATGTTATCTGGGCATTGCTAACTTGTCCTATGATGGGATTATTTCATTTTATTTCAGGTCAGACTCGTCTCTGCCAGAAAATCAGTCAGCATACAAGCACTTCCGCAGATAATGATTTTGCACCTGAAGCGTTTTGGCTATGGCATCCGCGGAAGCACCAAGTTGCACAAGGCTGTCTACTTCCCTCCTGAACTTGTCTTAAACCGTGATATACTTGTTTCTGCCGCTGTGGAGGTAATGATGTTTCTCTTCGTCTTGCCTTCGACTCTCCTGATACAAATCATAAATCATTTTTACTCATTTGGAACGGTAAATTAATTTTGGAGTTAAAACTTTTATATAAACAACTTGCACGTTTTCAAAGTCATTCGTTTCTACAGCTACCCGTGTTCTCTAGGTCCATTTTTTAGCTCTCTGTTTCTACTTCACTTTCATGTGAATGTTACCAAAGGACGTACTGTTTTTCACTAAAGAAAATACTATAGTCTAAGCTTTAATATCTGTTTTTACATCACTGTCTCACATAAGAACAACTAATGACTTTACAAACTTTGCTATGCAGGGCCGAAAATATGAGCTTGTAGCCACAGTAACCCACCATGGCAGGGAAGCATCCAGAGGGCACTATACTGCTGATGTCCGTAACCCCAATGGCCGATGGTTGCGGTTCGATGATGCAACCGTATTTTCTGTGCCGATAACCAAGGTGTTACATGAGCAGGCATATCTTCTCTTTTACCGACAACTATAGAAAAAAGAGCTGTGGGAGGTCTAACTCGTTTTTGTGGGAAACTGGTGATTCTTGGAGTTGTCGCCAGTGATTTCACCTCAACTGCTACAGAGAGTGTAAGAAAGTTTTGCGCATCAGTTAGTTGGTTGTTAATCTTATGAACTTTTTTTTTTGGTAGGTATTATGAACTTTTTTTTTTAATCTTATGAACTGCAAATGCTATTTATGTAGAGAACATATGATTGGACGTAAATCCATAGGTGGGCTGCATTTTGGTAATGAAAGAAACAATAGCAAGGGCCTACCTATTGTTGGGTGGGTCCGGGTGATACAAACCCGTTTTGTGTATTTGTCTAATTGTTTAGAGGTTCTTGTTATGCCTATATAAAGCCATTATAAGATTTGGAAGGTTACGGAACGAATAGGAGGTTTTTTCCATTAATAGTTTAATTTCGCAGTTTAGCCTAGTTGAATGAGATTATAGTTTCTGCCGAAGTAGTCTTATTCCCCTCTTTCTATTTGGTCTCAAGATCGTACCAATTTGGTATCACAGTTAGATTATGTTATATAAAGATGATACAGAGTAATCTTCATTTATCTAGTGGGTATTTACCCAGTAGAAAGCTTATTTACCCAGTACAAATCCCTAACTTCAATTTTGGGATCTCACGCTCGGAAATTACAGATTGAAATCTCTCCTCAAAGCACATATTGAAATATGTTGTCCCCATTTTCACACTGGGTAAATGAAGATTACTCTACAAACCCATATATTATAGTCCTTTTGTATTTGTGTAATTATTCAAATGCCTAAGTTGCTGATTTGGAAGCGATGAATAGGAGGCAGGGCGGACCTAAGATATTATTTTACCCCGGGCTGGGTTTAGAAATAATTTTTTCACCTCGGGCGGGTCTAAAAAATTCATTGGGTTAGCCAAAATCGGCCTCGGACGGACGTCCGGGCTGGCCGATGAACAGTTCCGCTCGTGATAGGAGGTTTCTCCATCAATGGGTTAGTTTCGCAGTTTGATCTAGTTAAATAGGATCATAATTTCTCCTGAATAGTCTTACTCTCCTGTTTCTATTTGTCTTGATCCGGCTGGGACCGTTTTTGAGTCAAGCCCAATATATTGGGTTAGCTCAAAAACATAGTGGAATACGAATGGCGTGCCACAAGAGATCTAATATATGGGGCTTGTGGGGAGGGATCCTCGTTTCCATTCATCCATTAAGGAATAACAGGAAGAAATAATAATGTTATATTTGCAAATTTTATTGAAAAAATAATTTTGACTTCTGAGGAAGGATTTTAAAAAGGTGTTTTTACAAAAATATTATAAAGTGTTTGAGGCTTTATTTTGGCAAAAATTAAAAAAATAGTGTGATAAACTAAATATAATTCGGGAATTTTTGTAGGTATTTTGATATTATCAAGTGAATTTTTTCAGGTATTTTAGTATTATCAAGTTAATAAAAAAAGTGAATTTTGAAATAATTATAAAATTGTCATCGTCTCCTAGAAGCAATTTCAAGGAAGTTTTTTATTTTTGGCTTTTGAGAGCTTTTTCATCGCCAGTCCACCGCCAAAAGCCAAAATCGCAAACAATGTAAAAAGGGTTTCTGCGAATGAAAAGTCAAAAGCAATTTTTCAGTAGAACTTGCAAACATAGCCTAAAGCTCTCCTCGTGGTTCAAGCTGGAAGCACATGGCCTCAAGTCATCAGGAGCGACACTCGGACTGGATGCGCCATCCCTCGCTAGCATGTAGACTCCATCATGCATTTAAGTCAACTTAAAACATTGTTGTATGAACAATGCATTAGAAGATGGGTCATTCACAAATGTAACCTTATGAGAAATCTGTTTTTGAAAAGTAACCTTTGAAAAAAAGAATTGAAAATGGAACCTTCATCTTAAAAAATAAATCATAAATCGAATATATTTCAGTTTACGACTAAACGGTTACTACTAAACAACCAGCTAACTTAATCACCTACGATCGTACGAAAATACGGTGACTGGAAAACCGAAAACCTGCATTTTTTTCGGTTACGTATTTCCATTTCTTCACCCTTCCTGGCTCAACGATGGGTCCGAAAATGTATTCAGAGAGTAAGATACAGAGATCATCGACGGCCCAGCGAGAAATGGGTGCATTTTAAGTTGGTTTATTTGTTGAAGGTGCATTTGACTCCGAGTTTTAGCTAATTTATGGCACTATTGTTACAATTGAGAGATGTATCATGCATTTTCTTGTGAGATTTACACTTTCGTATGGTATTTACAGTAGAATCGCTTCATTACCTTATAAGAATGAGAACATGAAAGTGAACGGATTGTTTCGTATCTCACGCGACTAGTCATCATTTATTCATTCGGTCTTAGCACGACCAATTTCGTCGTGATACCTGACTCTATGACTTCCCCACATTTACATACGATGCTCTGTTTTCTATTGTTTGCAGATGATGATGATGACTCTATTTTATAGGATTCCAAAT
>JAOYMZ010089382.1:0-10908 GCA_025802335.1 Pinguicula primuliflora
TATAAATTATATTTTAAAATATCTATTAATATTTTAATTATGAATTATATGTAATTTATATTTGAATTTAGATTCCAGAAGAAACACTACTGACTACGGAGAGTTAAAGACCATTTACACCAACCCTTGTACTATACATATTGATCAACTTGCACCATGTACTTTCAAAAGAACCAACTTATCATAAAAAGACTTTCCACCCCATAAATATTTTTTATCTTATTATTATTTTTACTAATGACCAAATTGCCTTTTATTTCTTTTAATAATCTTTTACGTAAACCTGAGATAAAAAAATAATTAAACCTACTTTCTCTCCGTTAATGATGTTCTACATAAACTGGAGATAAAAATAATCTCCGCCGCAAATAATTAAACCTATTTTCTCTCCGTTAATGATCTTCAACATAAACTTGAGATAAAAATAATTTCCGCCGCGAATTTGATGAGTACGTGTAGAGGTTTTTTTAGTTATTAGTAAAAAATAATAAGATAAAAAATATTTATGGGGCAGAGGATTTTTTATGAAAGTATAAGGAGGTAAATTGATTCTTTTAAAAATACAGGTGTGTAAGTTAATCAATATGTAGTACAAGGAGATAAATAACATTTCACTCGTCTACGGAGGCGTGAGTCCACTAATTAAAACACATTGGCACACTTAATTTTCAAGTTGGTTTTCCTTAATTTCTCTATACTTATCAGTATTTTTTGAAGTTAATTGTTTCTTTCATGGATTTGTCTTTAGTTGATTTGTATGCTCTTTGTATCAGCTCTCGAAACCGTAACATGAGGGTACGGGCAGGCATACCTTAATACAGATAATTAGGTGTCCGTAAGGTATAATTATTACACCCATTAGCTTTTTTACTTTTTAAAAGTGAATTTGTTATCTTTTCTCATTCAAGACAGATAAATTATATTAAAGGATTGTACGGGGTAAAACATGAATATTAAGAACTCAGGGGACCTAACTCAATTCAATGAACTTCAATTTTAGCACAAAAATAGGAATTCATCGCGTCCATCATTATTTTCCTTTCTGAGATTTTGTGTAGGTTTCTTTAATCAGCTCGCAGCGATGGCGACATTTGGGAGAAGGAACGGATCAACGTTGGTGTCGTTTCTCATGAAATCTTTTACAGGGTCGTCAAGCTCTCGAAGCCTCAGCGGCATCGCCAGCACCGAAGTCATCACCACTCACACGGCAAAATGGATGCAGGTATTCAATGATAATTACCTAATGGAAATTTGGTTTCTTTGGACATGGGGGTGGGGTGGGGCTTGGTTTGTTTCATGTTTTATTATGCTGATTTTTGAGAAATTAGGGAGTTTATGTATGGTTGCAAAATGTATAAGGTCATCTTGCAGTTGCTGCTAAACTCTTTTTGCTCTGGGCGATTGGGATGTAATAAGTTGTTGCTTTCCACTCACTATTGCTGCTGTTGCAGTATTGGAAAAAAGTATTTATCTTAAAACATCTGATCTCTCTCTGGTTAATATATCTATAGTCTAGAAACTCATGTTTTTTTTGGCCGATTCAATGTGGAAAACCGGAAATAATTGGTACTTCGATTCTTTCCCTTCCAATATTGGCCTTCTATTTTAATGCATCAAGTACAACAAACTTGATGTCCAAGACCCCTCTAATCAATAATCATAAAGGTTTTGCTATTGTACTGCTCTCAAGGCTACATATATAAGCTCTGATAGCGGCAGCCTAGGCCGCCGCTAGCTCCCGGCCACCCCGTTTTCACCCCTCATTTGGCCTGGGTATAGCATCCGTTTAGGCCGTCTAGGAGCGTCTGTGAGGCATCTAGCCTCTTGCTGTATATAAGTAACCTCGTGAACTCATATTGGTGCTTTTGTATGGTGAAGTACATAACAAGTCATATTTCCTTTTGTTACCTGTTCGATTATTGCTTGTTTCCTAGTACCAAGTTCGATAAATGTATCCTCAATTCTATGTCAATGATACTGTGAGAAAATGCTCACTCCATGCAAACACAATTTGTGAGCCATACCTGGAACTACTTGAATTTTACTTCAATGCTGCAATTAGTCTCACATGTATAAATTGGGTGAAAACCCTCTTGCGGAATATAATTAGGAGCCTTCACCTTTCCAAAGAAAATAGATAAGCTTTTATCGTCCACGCACATTCTTAATAGGCCCTCATCCCTGTGATATTTTGTCAATGTGTACTGTTTTTTTTATATAACCCTATGGTTCATGCAAAGCCATTCCTCTTCCTAAACCTGGCCATTCGGGCGCCTAAGCTCGCGGTGGTGGCCCAAACTAATTGTTTGCTCCCAGTGAGATTCGAATCTGGATTTGTGACATTCGGGTCCTCCACCACTGTCAAAGTGTACTGTTATTATTTCATGTTTAACTTAGCACAGTTGATTTATCTCTCCAAATTCAACCAGTAATGACTCGTACCCAAATATAAGGTTTATGTCTTGCTGCTTTAGGATACCAGTAAAAAGTCTCCAATGGAATTGATCAATGAAGTTTCACCTATCAAAGTAGAAGGCAGGATTGCTGTTTGTGAAGGAGGTAATATTCTTCTTTCCCAAGATTTCCATTGTTCCTTTACATTGTGATGTGCCAGATGTGACCTTGCATATATTATTTTCTCTCTGTTGTTTACACTTACCTTCTCTTCCAGATGGAGACCCTGCACTTGGTCATCCGATTGAGTTTATATGCCTGGACAAGGATGAGCCGGCTGTGTGCAAGTACTGCGGTCTACGGTACCTGCAGGACCATCATCACTAGATTGACACTCATCAAAGGTTTAGTGGCTCATTCCTTTTAAGCTGTAATTTTCAGCTATTGTTGTTTGGCTACAATATACTGTCTCCTAAATAAGGATTCTGCTGGACATTGGAGGGATACCAACTTTTTTTTTTGATAGTTAACGGGATTTGAACATGTGACTTGTGAGTGCAATTGTCACTTTCATAACCACTATGCGAACCCTTTTTTGACGGGAGGGATACCAACTTGCATTCATTAAACGCGCCATGTTTGCCTTTTGATGTTGGTAAAATGCATAATGCAAGTTGCAAGATTTTATTTAAGAAGATGAGGCGAACTGTGTGGAGGAAAATGGCAAGGATCCATATATTGTAGCAGTTATATCATGAAAGAGATGATTTAACATATTTGTTTTGTTATGCTCGGATCCCAGTCTAAAATTATGTAACTTTAGCATTATGAGAGCTTTTATTATCCAGACTCCTACGTACCGATTAAATGATTCTCGTCGAGACTAATAATTTTGGTTATTGGATTTGCATTAATTATTGTGCTTCAATTTAATCTAGCGGTCCAGACTATCAATCTCATTTAATCTGGATGCGGTCTGGACGGACGGAGGAGTTTGAAGATTTTCCTTAGCATTATTGATACCAAAATAGTTGAACCGTGCCATTGAAACTACAAACTACCAAAAATTGTCTCTGTCAAACCAAAATTCCCTACTTCCAGTAGTCAAAACTGCAATTTCCTAGTTACTCAGATATGTGATACAAAGAAATGGTCGGAACATTAACCTGTCTGGCCAAAGAATACAACAAAAGTCTACTTCTTCCCTAATGAAACACCACCTTTGTCGTCAGTAGCAGCAAGTTTCTTTCTTTGTTGATGCTCAGCAACTTTATAATCCACAACCTCGCGAAATAGACCGGGATCCAACACACAATTCTCACTGCCATATACGGAAGCTTGAACGCTTGCCATAAGCTTCGCTATCTCTCGTCCAGAAAATCCCTCGGTTATGGCAGCCGCTTCCTTGATAATATCATCGTTCATGCCCGTAATCTCTATTTTATTCTGCTGTTTCTTAAATAAATGTGAAAATATGCTTGATTCTCTAGCCCCGGCCTGTGCTATGTACTTGTCCAGATACAATTTCAGAAGTTTGAAGCGTTCATGTTCACCGGGCAAAGGAAATTCTAGGACTTCATCAATACGATCTGTCACGGCTGAATCAAGATCACTGGGTCGATTTGTGGCTAGTGCAAGGACTATATCCTTCGACTGGTCGCCGGTGCGAAACAAGAGCGCATTGAGTGCACTCCTTTGAGCTTCACTCATGTAGGTTTTATTCCTCCTGTAGTGACAGAGTGCTCGAAGGTTAGTGCCAATACGAAGTTTCTATGAAGAATGGAATGACATAACACTACTAACATAATATCATATAATGCAAGATTACAAGGATTCAAATTCATGACAACTCAATATCATGTTAAGAAGCGAATTGTATGGAGCAAGTAATTTTGCACAAATGCGACCCAACTAAAAAGCATGCACTCTTGGAGAGAGCTTTTATTATCGACTGTTATTATCACACTAAATGATTATGGTCCAGACCGTTAATCTGTGCTGTTGGATTGACATCAATTAGTGTTACATCAATTTAATCCAACGGTCCAGATTGTGGGTCGTAGTCTGGATAAGAAGAGTTTCCCACTCTTGGAAGGGTGACAAGAAATGGTTAACTCAGTAATGATTAGGAACTGGGAAAATGCAGGAGGGCTGGGATTGAATACATATATTTACAAGTTACAACGGCCTCCAGTGGATAGCAGTACAAGATTTACCCCATGAGTAAATCAACTTAGTGAACAAGGTTAAAAAGAGAACAGGGCTCGCCAGTGGATAGTAGTACAAGATTTACCACATGAGTAAATCACCAAACTATGTTCCGTAAAAAAAATATATGTTCGCAGAATATTTATGGTATATTGAAACTTTATAAAGAAAATTCTACTTACTCGCACAAGAATGCATCTGCTTCATCAATGAAAAGCAACAACCCCTTCTTCGATTTCTTTCCCCAGTCAAATAACTGGTGTATCTTTGTAACAGCCTGAGCGCCTAAAGGCGCTACATCACCACCAGTCATAAGTGCATAATCAAGTCCCTGTACATAAAAGAATCATTGGTATTACAAAGCAATCCAACAGCCTAAAATTCTTGCATACACTAGAATAGCAATAGTTGTGCCAGATAACCAAAACATAGTTTGAAATAAAGAAAAAGGTGATGATATCGTACACATTTTCGTGCAAGCTCCCTAGCAGCCATCGTTTTCCCGGTACCTGGTGGCCCGTACATAAGTATGTTTCTAAATGGGGCAGAGTGAGCTTTTGTATTCGCAGTTGCATTTGCCAACTGTTGAATCCTTTTCTGGAGAGGAGGGTGCAAAATAACATCACTAACAGTATTTTGAGACCCATCCCCACGACGAGAAAGATTGTTCATGGCCCGAGATAAGTACCCTGACCAAGGGTATTTCCCTCGAGAAGATTCCCGGATCAGAGATGGTTGCCCTAGTATGCGGTCCACATAATTCCAGATGACCTTTGCACCTTCTCTGAATTACAAAATGCATATTTTGTAAGTTTTTGAGAAATGAGAAGTATAGCATAACTTGTTGCAGATACAAGACCAAGTTGACGATAGAAATGCAACTAAGCAATAGTCAGGCACCATATCTGCTGAGAGTATTACGAGTCCGAAAGAATCTTGAATACAGTGAACAAATTTGACTAGTAGCAATATCAAACTGAGGTATGAGAGAGTTATCTGATTAAAGAAAGTAAAACCAACAAATTTGCTATAATTAACATTTTTTATATTTTAAAGAAACCCCAGACAAAAGTGTCTAGGATCATCAAAAAGTAGCTATCAATTACTCTAGCGATTGTTCAGTCCGTGGAAAAGCGAGAAATCACACGTTATTGAAGGAAAATCCCAAAAAATGAGAAAAAAAAGGATTTACTACAAATGTTACAGAGAACAACATTTTTTAAAAAAAGTTCATTCATTTTCCATTCTTGTCTCGTGGACTTTGGAATAAGAAAGCAAAAAAAAATATCATCATAACAAGGGTTTACCAAAGCTCCAGATTCCTAACTCCTACAGTAAACAACCAAAAAGATAATAGTACCTTGTCGTGTAGACTCCTGCTGCTAGAGCCGTTATACCTCCAACCGCTACAACCAACTTATTCTGATCTGTTAAAATAACCCGTAGGCCACCTGCATTTGATTAAGAAGATCGTGATTGGGTTACCAAATACACAATAAATAAGTTTTGAATTCAAATCAAACTGAGAAGGCAGATATGCAGCATGCGTATGAGCAATTTAATTTAACTGCGCCTTAATTAAAAAAACTATCATCCAAAAGCTGTAGATAAGATAAACAGATGAATAATTGTGTGCTGTATCTAACAAAAAAAATCAGAAAGGGGATGTCATACTCACTGCCTATTTTCTTAACAATCAATATCATAGATAGTATATGTCTTATCAGGAGGGGAAAGGATGCTAGAGGAAACCTCCAACGTGTTCAAACGTTGTGTTAATAGCGGCAACCCATTTCTCACGCTCTGCGTTAGCGCGTTCAAGTAGCATTCGTCTATTAACATCCTCTGCGAGCTTGGCCTCATGGGCTCGTCCTTCAGCCTCAGCCATAGCCCTAACCCTGATAGTTTCTCGCTCTATCTCAGCCTTTTCTCTTTCAGTTTGGCGTCGTTGTGCTTGAATTTGTTCCTCGGTTGCTCTTCTGGCTGCCTCTTGTCTCATTGATGATTCCTCTTGCATTTTTACGAGCTCTTGATTTCTAGCTCTTTGATGTTCATTCTCTGCCTGCAATATACAAGATATTACAGTGTATGCAAATTGAAATTACCGTATCCACTTCTGCATGAACCTAAATATTTAATACCTGCATCCTCTTTCTTGCCAATTCATCTTCATACTTTGCCATTTGTGATTTTATCTGTGCTTGTTGTTGAGCTAGCTTTTTCTGTTCGTCATAGACCACCTTTTTTCTCTCCTGGACATGATAAAGCCAGTAAAATTGTTAGAATAAGAAGTTTTCCGTGCATATATGCTGCCTTCCTTGATCAGGAGAAAATCCAATAGTAAATAGCATATCTCAGAACGAAGATATGGATTCCTACGATAATTCATAAAATAAACTTGAATCTGATTAAGTTTTATCAAACCTCAATTCCAATTGCTTCAACCATGGATTAACCAACAACTATTGCATTTCTAATGTAAAAAAATATGCTCATTGATTTTGTTAGTTAGAGAACCATGACAAATAATCTTAAGATTCTGTATTGTTTCATTTCTCAACTTGCCAATCAAATGAATACAACTATCTACTGCCCATCCAAAATGCCATCTCTATAGAAATACAAGCGATCCATTATTACTAGGACTTAAACAACACTTAACATCGAGTTGCATAGGCAAAGCTTGAGACGAATTGTGTTGGCAAAAAAGTTAGTTGATCTTTACTATTTTAGGTTTGTAAAATGCTGAAAATCAGTGTTCGAGAAAGCGTTGGGTGGTTAGACCCACCTAGCGCCTAACCACCTGCTTAAGCACGGCATTTGGATAGGGTAGAGGACAAGCGCCCAACACCTAGGCGGTTCTCGAACAGAGCTGACAACACATTATATGACATCAAATTGAAAACAAAAAATGCAGCGTAAACCCATCTTGCACTTATGATAGCAGAAAACTACGAAGGGGACAACAGAGAAAAAGTGGACCCAGAAGACATGCAACTCACGGTTTCGGCTTGGGCTTGCAATGCTTTGAACTCTGCTGTTTTCAAATACAATTCTTGCTGCTTCGTATCTTCTTGCTTTAATATCACTTCAAATACCTGAAGCAAAAAATTGCTAAGCCACAGTGCTTCACCTCTTAAACGTCAGGCACATGAAAAACTGAATGCCGTACTTTTCCAGGAAAATAAAGAGGAATACGACCCACAGAAGCAAGTAATTTCAAGTAATTCAAATAACCAGTAAACCGAAGGACTAGAAATTTTTATATAAAACCTTCTTGGGATTTGGAGCGTTGGATATCTCCTTCAACACCTTCACCCCCCTCTCCAATGCCTCCGGGTCAAATCCAGCAGCCGTCGTCCTAGGATTATCATTGCGAACTTTAGGCGGCTCTGGGGCCACTGGCCGGACCGCTGGAACACCCGGTTCCGCAGCTGCCTGCTGAGCCGTAGAGGATGTCGAAGACGAACCAGGTGCACCAGAAAATGGATAAAAGTTAAGGCTTCCGTCCGCATAAGAACGATCAGCGCCAAAAGTGGCGTAGGTGAGGGCAGCTAAAACCCCCGATGCATAATGTTTAGCCATTTCCCTGAAGAAATCACTTCGATTCACCACGAATAATGATATGTATGCAACGATTTGGAAATGCGGTATTATCAGGGATTTTAACAATTCCGAACATTTGCTTGGAGAGCAAGGAGGAGGGAGGGTGTGCTCGAAGAAGGCATTAGTTGTGACTTGTGAGGTTCAATGTGCGAGGGGTTTATGTAGGGTTTCGAGTTTGCCGGTAAGTAAATTTCAACAATACTTCGTTGGGTGTCCAATAAATCTTGGGTGTCCAACGTCTTTTGTTGTCGTCCGATTCCAGGATGATTTCACTTAAAAAAAGTTACGTGCTGAGTTGTGGGTCGCGAATTTTAACCTGGCACCTAACTTTTTTTAAGTGAGATTATCCTGACCGTCGAATGCAGTATTGGACGGTCAAGAAAGACGTTCGGCACCGTAAGATTTATTCGGTACTATATCATCCTGCACTTGAAAATTATCGATACTTCATTTACTCACACAAGCACGACCCTTTTGATAATTAAACAAATAAAAAATAAAAATGACGTCGTTTTACCACTTGTACTCAATTGAGTACAAGTATTGTGAGTAAACGTAGCATTATTCGGTAAATTGGGATCACACTATAAAACCCAATTAAAATGAAGAAAAATATTTTTGATTAATAAGAGTGTAAATATGTTGGACTAAAAATAGTTCCGAATATTATGGTTATAAAAAAAATAAATAATAAGAGTGTAAATACAGAATTAATATGCCTTATTTTGACAATTTAAAAATATATTTTATAAACAATGTAAAAACGTATTCACAATTTACAAAAGCAGAAATCTTGAAAACGATTCATGTCCGAACATTTTCTCTTTCTCTCCGTCCACTTCTCGTTTCTCCGTCGTCTTCCTGAGGTAATTCATCGTCCTCGCTGAATCTGTAGAGGCTTTTGTAGCCAGAATTTGTACTTGACGATTTGTATCAAAATCTTTTCTCGTTCACTCCGACCAGCTCTCATTTTCTCTGTCTTTTTCCGTCGAAAATCCATAGGCCACGTAGAATCGGGATTGGATCAGCTAGCAAGAAGAAACTATAATTGACGATAATAACTCTATTTGTATCTTTCGCCTTGAGCCAATTCCATTGCTTGATTTGTTCGGCAATTGGTGTGCAGGTGATTTTCTCGTCTTCAAAAATGCGCCTATTCCTGGTTTTCCAAATGGTCCATACCACCGCTGCCCAGATCGAAAACCAGATGTTCTCTGCTATCTCGGTCGAGCATGCGTCGATATGTTGCTGAATAGTTGGGCTTTGACGCAATCCCTGCTGAGCGTTTAGAGGTAGTGCCAACCGGCTCCATATTTCTTTCCAAATATCGTGACTTTGTCCGCAGTTGTGGAAAACGTGTTCATTATCTTCCTCCTGCTGTTCACACCTTGCACATCTGATTTCTTGTTGTTCATGGATGATCTTCCTCTTCTTTAGATTTTCCAATGTTGGCAACCTATCCTATAGTTGTCACCATATGTGTATTGAGACCTTGCTAGGGAAGATTTTATTCCAGATGTGCTTTATGTGTTGCATATTTTCTGCATTTAGTGCATCATCAGTGATCTGCATGATATCTTGATATCTCTGTTTCACCGAGTATATTGATTGTCCTCCTTGTGTTTGGATCCATGTGTCTCTCGTGTTTTCATGAAAAAACCCTGAGAAAGAATAACAGATAGATTCTTAAGATCCTCTCTTTCCATCGGATCCAACTCTCTTTTCCAAACCCAATCCCCCATCCACACTCCTCCTGTCCACCTTCCTTGGTCTGCTATGGCTATCCTTCTCCTAGCTGTTTTACTATACAATCTTGAAAACTTAGAAGCTAGACATTCACTTCCTACCCACATATCTTCCCAAAACATAGTGTCTCCCATCTCGTACCTTGATAATCCACATACTTTGGAACCCCTCCTTTTGAGCTACTCTTTTAATGCCCTTCCACTAAAGTGACTCTGATTTCTCGGTTCTCCTCTTACCTCTCCTCCCACTCCTCCCCTCAGTATGATTTTTCAACTCCTTCAACTAACACCCCTTGTTTCCCGTACTTAGACCTCAGCACCACCTTCCACAGTTCCTCCTCCTCATCTAACATTCTTCCCACCCACTTTCCTAACATTGCCCTATTGAAAGCCTCTACGTTTTTTATCCCAAGTCCTCCCTTTTCCTTAGGTTTTGTTATCTTCTCCCAAGATACCCAGCAGCACTTTTTTTTTTTCTCGAGTATCCCCAGAAGAAGCCACGTTGAATACTTTCTATAAGGTTAATTGTAACGAACCTAATTTTCATAATGTGATCTTCGAGTTCGTTAGGACAGTATGACCCACAAGCCATACCCAATCCCATATATAAGTATATCAATAGAGCATATCATTTTATGATTTTCGTATTAAAGTCATAACTCCCACATAAAAATGTCGTGCAAGAGGGCTAGAGCCCAACACATATAGTAAATACGACTAGAAAGGCCCACATAGTCAAGCATAAATCCAAATCAATAAAATGATCTTTAACAACAATAAGTACTTCTTGGATCACCATCATGATTAGGGGTGTCCAACCGGTATTTCGGTACCGGTCCAGCGTAGGACCGGTAACAATTCGGCGCCCAAAATGGGCACCGGTTCCGGGACCGGTCGGTGCCGGTCCCTATCGGCACCGGTACGCCGGTACCAATGCCTCAATGCTCCGGTGCCG
>JAOYMZ010089393.1:0-10908 GCA_025802335.1 Pinguicula primuliflora
CTAATTGTATTTTATCTGCTTAGTTTGTTCCTTATTTGTGTAGGCATTTATTTTATTTCGGATATATGTAGTGTATGGTTGAGGCAAGTCGTTTATTTCTGCTATATTCACTTATTCCTTTTATTATTTTTATAATAATAAAAATATCTATTATTACTACGATTATTACTATTATTATTATTATTATTTTGGAGTTGAGGGTCTCCACGGAAACAATCTCTCTATCCTGTTGAGGGATAGGGGCATGATTGCGTACATATTGCCCTCCTCAGACCCTACCTAAGGGCGAGATTTACTGAGTATGTTTGGTTTGGTTTGGTTAGTAGTAACCAAAAAATTCCAGTAGCAAGATATCACTTAATTTCCAGAAATCCAGTAGTACTTCTTAAACATGCAACTCACATGCAATAGGAATAAAATTTCCAAGTATCCAATTCGCAGTCAATATCTCAAATCCAGAGCACAACAATTACGAATCCACGCATGCAAGATAGTAATATCACATAAACAGATTTTTCGAGACTCAAGTCAAAATAGTAATGCACAAATCTTAACCAAAATCGCAAGATACGATAGGGAGAGGTGTAGGTCTACTAAAACACAAATCAACACCTGCACAAAAAAGTAACAGATTAGATTCTTAGTTCAGAAACACCTGAACTAAGTCGTAATAGTGCAGATAATCGAACAGATTAAATAAACTGATAAAGAACTACAAACAATATGTTCAGATCTCAACAAATCTCGCACATGCAACGAGTTTCTGAAACGATCTGAGCCATAGCCTGGCTCTGATACCACTGTGAGGTCCTGATCTTGCACGGATCTATACAGGAAACTGTTAAATGAGATTAGGTCAAATATTGTAAATACGGCTAAAGATAATCATAAATCTTTACCTTATATAGCTAATCCCGGAAATCAAGGAATTGAGGGATTATGGGGATCATGGATCAATCCCTATATATATAACCTATGACACTACTTAAAAAACACACAAAAAGAAGGATCAAAATTTCCCCATGGAGTAGGGATTTCTCGAACCACGTAAAAATCTCTTATTCATACAATCAAACATGATATCAAAGTAGTGTTTTTGAATCTGAAACTTGCGTCCTTATCTACCCCCAAAATCAAGGCAGCACGGTGGCAATGACAAAGGACTTGACACCGGACGAATCCAGCCTCATGGCTAAGCAGTTCAGGAAATGGTTGCAAACTCAAGAAGGCACATCATTCTCCGGGGAGTTAGAGTGTTTAAACCACCATGACGTTGTGGTGGATATCAAATTAGATGACCATAATTATGTACTATGGTCCCGTCTTATGGAGGTGGCAATCCTTGGCCGGGGAAGACTTGAAGTTATCACCGGCCAAGCCAAAGCCCCATCTGAGACCGATGAAGGTTACTCACGGTGGAAAACAAAAGATTCACAAGTGTTTGGATGAATTACTCGATCCATGGATAGGAAATTGGTGCAGAAATATGCTCATATGGATTGTGGAAGATCTTAAAGAAACTTTTACTGAAGGGGAAGATAGTCTGCAAATTTTTGACCAAATCTCAAAGGTGGATTGATTGGTACAGGGCCAGAATTCTATAGAAGAATACTATGGCCAGTGCACATCTCTATGTCTAGAGATCGACCGTCGCCTCCCTAATCTGATGGAAGGTGTCAACAACATTGAAAAGTACGATGCAATTCAGGATGAATATCGACTGTTTACCTTCCTCGCAGGATTGAACCCAGAGTTCGACAGTATTGTAGATGTTCTAAAATAGATCCTGCCTCCTTCAGTCGAGGCAGCGTATGCCAATATTCGACAGGAAGCCGCTCGCAACCAGATTATCCTTGTGGCAACCCTCGACGCATTGAATCCATCACAGGGAATAGGCACAGGACTCATAGTAAGGAACAATTGTACACAGAATCAGATGCAAAATTCAACCTGGAATGATTCACGATGGTCAGAGGGTCGATTTCCGGTGGGCTCATAATCCTGCAAGTTACCTCGATGCAAATTTTGCAAGAAGCTAGGGCACATAGAATCGGTGTGTTACAGTAAGCACGACCACCCAGGAGGATAGAAACCCATCCGCCGCGGGAGTAGAGCAGCCACAGCCGATGGCAGTCACCCAGACATGGAGGATGGCAACCTCGCCATCGTAAATCTTGCATCATGCTGCGGCCATTCGGGTGGAGAGAATATGAAGAATGACCCAGAAACCTCAAGTCCAGGTAAAAGTTGCGTAATTATAAAAAACTCAGTCGGTCCTTCAAATGTTTCAGGAGCCCATTTCTTTAAACAAGGATGTTTTGGGCCCGACAAGACTGGACCAGCTAAGGAAAAAACTGGGCCATTTTGCGAATTGAGCGTGATTTGCAGAAATAATAAGGAAAGAAATGGGTTTGGGCCGATGAGAATAAGCAACAGGCCCGGGTAGACAATTTTGAATCGGGCTTCAACAGTGGACCCGTCAATCACCATTGGGCCGGATTCCACAGTAGGGGCAGTAATTAAATTCGATATGCCGGAAAATAAACAATCTTGGATTTTTGATTGCAGTGCTACTGGCACTATTACATATTGCTCATATGCAGGAATCTAAGAAAAGGGTGGTTCAGACGGCAAACGGCGAATTTGCTCTCGTCAAGGGAGCCGGGGTTATCAAAATTTCTCCATCAATGATATTGTCAAACTGCTTATATGTTCCCTCATTATCATATAAATTATTATCCATCAGTCATGTCTCGAGAGAACTTAATTGCGTTGTGATGATGTATCCCACTTTCTGTGTCTTACAGGATATCCATTCGAGGAAGATAATTGGGCCTGACACTGAGAGGGGCAGCCTGTACTATGTCGACGAAGTGGACTCAACGGGAAGGATACTCCTAGCTCACGGGTCCATCAACTACAAAAGTTAGTTGTGGCACTGACGACTTGGTCATCTGTCCCATGCATACCTTTATCGGTTATTTCCTCAGATTTCCGGTACTCTTTTTCATTGCAAAACTTACAATCTTGCTAAGAGTCATAGACAAGCTTATGTTTCTTCAAACACTCGTGTTACGCATATTTTTTTCTTAATACATTCCGATGTCTGGGGCCCAGCTGCGTGTGTTGGCGGGAAGGGTTATAAGTACTTTGTCCTATTTATTGATGATTTTTTGCGCATGACATGAGTTTATTTTCTTAAAAGTAAATCTGATGTGTTTGACAAATTTTGTCTTTTTCACCGTATGATACATACCCAGTTTGGAAAGAAAATTCAAATTCTTCGGTCTGACAACGGGGGAAAATTTTTAAATCAGCAAATGGAAGTATTTTGTTCTGAAAATGGGATGCTGTATCAAACCTCATGCTCATATATTCCTCAACAGAATGGTGTAGCAGAATGGAAAATTCATTTTTTATTGGAAATTACACGGGCTTTCATGCTTGAATCTTGAGTCTCGTCCTCTTTTTGGCCCGAAGTCGTGTCCACATCAGTATTTCTAGCCAATCGACTTCCCAATCAGGTATTGAACCTTCGTACTCCCATTCAGGCTTTATCAGAAAAATTTAAGGTGCCCCCACCCATGTCATTAGTTCCCCGTGTTTTTGGGTGCTCGGTCTACGTACATATTCCGAAGGTACATCGGTCCAAACTGGACCCTGTGCTGAAAAGTGCGTATTTGTTGGCTATGGGACATCACAGAAAGGATATCGATGTTATAATCCAGCTACCTGTCGCTTACACATCACCATGGACTGTGACTTTGTGGAAACTGAATACTACTACACTTCCATCCAATCAAGGGTTCATGGGGAGAGTACAGGTGATGGCGATCCCCTTGATTGGCTCCTTACATCTTCCAGCTTGTCGCCACCTTCCACGACGGCGCCTCATGTGTCATCGCCTCCCAGTCCTCCACTTCTGTCCTCACTCCCTCAGGTGCCTTATGCACAAGAGCCACCCAAGACGACTCTTGAGTTAGAAGGACCAACTATTCCAGTCCGCGACGATGACATAGTACCATCGTCCCTTGAAGGGCTACCTCACGTGTCTTCTTCATCGGAGATTTCGGTAAGTACACTATCTCCAGAGTCTTCAGTACTTCCTATGGATATTGTGCATACTGACCTTGATACAAGATCATTCAGCCCAGTGACTCCTCAATATGTCTTACCTGCTCGAGTTAATAGGGGCATTGCTAAAATGAAGTTTACACCTGAACATGATAAGAAGACTCAAAGATACCCTATTGTTGATCTCGTCAGGGGGAGTATGTCTGATTTAGCCTGAACTTTTTTCGCTGCAGTATATAGTGAGGATATCCCTCACAGTGTGATTGAGGCCCTGGAGAGTCCTGATTGGAGGAGAGCTATGGAGATGGAGATGGAGATGGATACCCTGCAAAAAAATGAGACTTGGGAAAAGTGTGAGCTACCTTTCGGGAAGAAATCTATTGGATGTCGATGGGTATATACCATCAAAAGGAAAGATGATGGCACTATTGAGCGGTTTAAAGCAAGATTGGTTGTCAAAGGATACACTCAGACCTATGGAGTTGATTATTCGGAGACCTTTTCCCCAATAGCCAGACTGGACAAACTACGAGTTTTGTTCTCGGTAGCAGCAAATCTGGATTGGCATCTTCATTAGTTCGATTTAAAAAATGCCTTCTTACATGGCGGCTTGAACGAAGAAGTATACATGGAAGGACCACCCGGTTATTCTAGTGACTTTCGCCCTCGGGAAGTTTGTCGTCTGAAAAAGGCATTATATGGCCTTAAGCAGTCCCCTGGAGCATGGTTTGAGAGATTTACTATTGTTATGAAGAAATATGGGTACACTCAGAGTAACTCCGATCACACTCTGTTTTTGAAGCATCCCGATTAAGGCATCACATGCCTTATTATTTATGTGAATGGCGTGGTTATTACTGGAGATGACATTAAGGAGATTTGGGAGTTGAGGAAATATCTATTCTGGGAATTTGAGATGAAGGATCTAGGAATATTGAAATACTTCCTAGGTATTGAAGTGATGAGATCGAAGTTTGGCATCTATATCTCACAGAGGAAATATATTCTTGATCTACTTGCTGAGACGGGTCTACTTGAGTGCAAACCTGCAGAGACCCCATGATGATGAATCATGGCCTGAAGATGAGAGAAGAGGCTGAATTAGCTGATAAAGGAAGATACCAGTATCTAGTTGGTAAACTCATTTATCTGGAACATACATGACTAGACATTGCCTACGCAGTTGGTGTTGTGAGCCAGTTTATGCATAATCCGCAGAGCCACCACATGGAGGCTTCTCTGAGGATCTTGCGTTACCTGAAGGGATCTCCTGATACCGAGGTCTTGTACGGGCAAAATGGACATCTTAGAATTGAAGCTTATACTGTTGGCGACTGGGCTGGAAGTCCAGTAGATCGACGGTCTACATCATGTTACTTTACCTTTGTGGGAGGTAACCTCGTTACTTGGAGGAGCAAGAAATAGAAAGTAGTGGAAGGTCTAGTGTTGAGGCCGAATTCAGAGGTATTGATAGAGGAGTGACTGAAATACTGTGGTTGATTAAGTTGATGACTGAGCTGGGTTATCCACCCATGGAAGCGTGCCCGTTAATGTGTGACAACAAGGCGGCCATACACATCTCCGAAAATCCAGTGCAACATGATCGGACGAAATATGTAGAGATCGATCGACACTTTATTAAGGAAAAGCTGGATTACAAGGTTGTGGCGCTTCCCTTCGCGCGTTCTGAGGATCAATTGGCAGACATTCTTACATAGGCTGTCAATGGACTTATATTTCATACATGCTTGTCCAAGTTAGGTGTCGGATATCCACCACCTAACTTGAGGGGGAGTGTTAAACTAGATTAGGTCCAATATTGTAAATAAGGCTAAAGATAATCATAAATCTTTATCTTATATAGCTAATCCCGAAAATCAAGGAATTGAGGGATCATTGGGATCATGGATCAACCCATATATATGTAACTTATGCCACTACTCGAAAAACACAAAAAAAGAAGGATCAAAATCCTCCCGTGGAGTAGGGATTTCCCGAACCACATAAAAATCTCTTGTTCAAACAATCAAACAGAAACAATAGTAGTTAGCAGATTTCAACAAGGAAAACTAACTAAACTCCTAAATATTTGCATGCAATTGTAAATGAACAGAAAAACGAAAAATCCTGTTTTCCAAAGATGGATTTGAAGTAGATCTGTGAAGATATCACGAAAAGAGCCCCAAGAACACAAGCTGTCAGTTTTCAGCTAGAAAATTGGTCTTCCAACAACTTAAAATCCACAATCAGTCGGTTCAAAACAACGAGAATGGAACGAGAAGTCCAGATCTAGACTGAAAACTCAGCAAGAAACTGAAATAATTGGATGAATTTCTAAAAAACGAGAGCATGCGGTGGTAGGGTTTCAAAAGTTTCAGAGAGTAAGATTAGAGTTAGAAGAGAAAGAGTTCAATAATGAATCGAACAGGCCCAACAACACGTATATATATTATGGATCGTGGGCTTCCAATCAGGTAAGTAAAGGTAAGTTGGGCCAGTAGGTAAATTGGGCTAATAGTGAAGTAATGATAATAAATCAGAGGCTCAAACAAAGAAATTAAGCCAAGTGAACAGATAATGGCCCAACACCAAATTCACGCCAGCAAATGACTCACAAGCCCAAACAATAGAAATAATGAACCAAAAAACGAGGATTGAGGTCAAATATGCCGTATTTTCGAGTATATGAATTTCAACCTCCAAGTAATGTACGCATAACCCATCGGACAATTCAATCGAGTCATATTTAAGCACGAGGGCTTAGACTTAAAATGATTTCACATCATTCTTCTTATAAGTGTTCTCGGGGTGTGCTTGTGTGATTAAACAAGTAGACCCGACATTAAGAGATAGAAAATAGGGGTCATGTCTCAAAATCCTAACAATCTCCGCCTTTTTGGGTACATGACCTAAAAATGAACATATATATACCTGCAACAGTGGTTAGGTAACAGAAATAACACATAAAGAATAACAGAAGCTTAAGATTCAGAGCTCATACCTAAATGTTCAATGCAGAATGAAATTTCAGATTTGAGACAACTTTAGTGCCCATATCAGCAGGATTTATAATAGTATCAATTTTTTCAAGTAAAACAAGTTCATCAGCAAACATATCTCTAATAAAATGCAGTTTAACATCAATATATTTCGTTCTTTCTTGAAAAATAGGATTTCTAGTCAAATGTATAATAAATTGGCTATCACAGAAAACAGTACCAAGTTTAGAGCTTCTATTATAAATGTGTTGAAGCCTTTTATCTCCCTGTTTGACGCAGGAGGCTAACTCGTTCATTAGAGCTTCTAAACTTAATATAATCACTTACAAAGCACCATCGAGCAGTAGCAAGATGTTTTTTCAGCTGCACCAACTTGTTCCATATGATACTTTCTTTGCTAGCCTTGTATGAGCATAAACATTTACAATCAATACAGGAACCGCATCCAAACTCCAAGTTCCAGAAATACATAAGTATCCATTTTTTGCCCATGATTGTTCCTTCGCGAACACTCAATATCCCACATACAAATCAAATCTCTTGATCTGCCATCTGAGTCTCGGTCCTCCCAACCCAAATCCTCATTTAGCTATAACCTTTGGCTTCTAGCTTTTGTAAGATTCTCATATTTAGACTCCTAGACACCATTTGTTATTTTTCCCCAAATTAAGAAGGGAAACTCTTTTATCTCCATTCAAGATTTTCAGAAAACTGGGGTTCTTCAGCTCTTCCTGATGCACAATTCCGAAGACAAAACCCAATTTCCATAGCTTATTTCATTGAGTACCTCCTTCTTTGCCTTTAGCATCATCCAAATCTTACATGCAAATAAAAGAAATATTCTTGCTTCTCCCTCAATATGTGACAGTGTACACTCCTTACTAATCTAGGGGGTCTGCACCGAGCCCAAATGTCCGTATTTGGCATGACCAAGCACATTTGCTAGGACTTGAACTCAAAATATATTAGTCAGTAGCTTACCTAATTGATACCCTAACAAATGATCTTCATTAAGCGATGCTAGATCCAAAGCAAAGGCCCAAGGCTAATTATGCGCACACGTGTCCCTACTTCAAGTTACAGACCATCAATTTTTCATTTTCACTTGATATAATTCTAGTGTCTAATCAATGGCTGACATTGTGGCCGAATGTTACTCAAATGACAATTGACAGAAAATCTTCAGACCATTGTCCTTTGGTGATGATAAATGACACAGTGAACTGGGGGCCAAAACCCTTTAGAGTTTTGGATGTTTGGTTTCAGCATAAAGACTTTAATTGTTTTGTGAAGCAAGCATGGAACGAAACGGCTGAAGTAGGAACTAAAGGCTTTATATTGATGAAAAGGATGAAGCAATTGAGAGAGAAGTTAAAGTCATGGAATAAAGAGGTTTTTGGAGATATGAACAAGAAAATTGCAGACTCCCAGAGAAGAGTGGATGAGCTAGATCGAAAAATGCATACTCTGACTCTATCTGATGAGGAAATTAAGAAAAGAAAGGAGACTGAAGCTGAAGTAAGAAGATTGAATAAGATCATGGATAGTTTGTTGTTCCAAAAATCACAAGCAAAATGGCTGCATGAAGGGGAAAGGAATTCAAAGTATTTTCATGCATGTGTCAAAAACAATTGCTGTAGGAACACAATTAAAAGAGTGGTGATTAATGGCACTTGGAATCAAGAGGTGCAGACTGTTAAACAGTTTCTACATGAGCAGTTTAAAGAACACTATCAGGAGGACCCTGAACCAAACCCAAAGTGGACTGGGAGGTTCATACTCCAGTCACTGATGAGGAAAATCTCTGTCTGACAGCCAAATTTCCTGAGGCATAAGTTCGTGAAGCTCTGATGCAATGTGGTAGTGGGAAAAGTCCGGACCCGAATGGATTTAACTTTAAATTCCTAAAACACTTTTAGGAACTATTAAAGGGCCAATTCTAGATTTCTTTGAGGAGTTCTAGATACATGGAAAACTAGTGAAAGGCTTGAACAACACGATGGTGACACCGGCTCCCAAATGTTCATCCCCCCAAGGCATTTATGATTTTAGACCTATCTCTATGGTAGACTCAATTTACAAGCTGTTCTCGAAAGTTCTAACATCCAGATGATCTAGAATCCTACTAGACTGATTGCTCCTACTCAAACAGGGTTCATCTCTAAGAGATCAATTCTGGACAGTATTGTCCTCACCAATGAGGTGATTCATGATGCTATAAGTAGGAAGAAACCTTGCTCTATTTTCAAGGTTAATTTTCAGAAGGATTTTGACAGTATAAATTGGAAGTACTTATGGAATTTGATGACCTTGATGTGATTTAGTGAAAAATGGGTGCATTGGATGAAAGGGTGTATTGAAACTGCATATATTTCAACTCTGGCCAACGGAAGTTCTTGTGGTGAGTTCAAAATGGGTAGAGGCCTAAGTTAAGGGAACTCTCTATCTCCCTTACTTTTTGCAATAGCTGCTGAGGGCTTGCACTTATTAATCACAAAAGGAAAGCAGTAAAGTCAGTGAGGAAATCAAGGAACGCCAATCAGTGGAGATCCAGTCAAACACACAAACATGGAAAGATTGTATGTAATTGTATTTGGTAAATCATACCATACATAGAGTAGAAACTAGTCTATATAGTCACTGTAATACAGCAAGAGTGTTATCAATACAAAAAGTAATTCATCCAGTTTACCTCTTCTTCAAAGTTCTTTCATGGTATCGGAGCGATCATTGCTTACGTTTTGGAGGGCGGAATTTCGGTCGTGGGCACTTCAATTCCGGTAGATTCACTCCCAATTCGATGGGTTATCGTCGAAATGCCGATGACATAGGCAACAGGGACAGAAGATGGAGGCAGAACGATGATACATATGGGCTTCGAGTAAATAACTTTGGGCCGAGACAGGTTAATGAGTCATATGGGACGATATCTTCATCTCCTGTAGTGACTGGGCCACCAGTTAACAATATGGTGAGAAACTCAAGTGGGCCGAGTGTTTTGAGTCCAAATCAGCTTCGGTCGAACAGTGAGTCCAGCATAATCGACCCATTTGCTTGCCAGATTTATGGTGGCACAAGCCATACCGCCCTTGATTGCTTTAACCGCATGGATTACACATTCCAAGGCCGTCATCCACCTGCCAAACTCATGGCTATGGCAGCCCAATCTAATGCAACTGTTGATAGTGGATTGTGGTTTGCTGCTTCTGGAGCTAATAATCATATTACTAATGATTTGACAAATCTTTCCGTGCAGGAACACTATTTCGGGAGTAACGAGGTGGCTGTAGGTAATGGAGAATCTCTGAAAATTCAGCACACTGGTTCATTAACGTGTCATACCTCGTCTGGCCCTCTTGTTCTCTCGAATATTTATCATTGTCCAAATGCTTTTGCTAAATTACTATCAGTCTACAATTTCTGTTGGGATAATAATTGCTTTTTTGTACTAACTAAATGTGATTATATGGTGAAGGACAACAAAACGGAGAAGACGCTCCTACAAGGACCTAGTGTTAATGGGTTGTATCCAGTGGACCTGTCAAACAACTCTACTCTTAAATGTGCTTTGACGGGCATGGTTGGTGTGAAGGCATCATTTAAGAACTGGCATGAACGATTAGGTCATTCTGTTGCTCCTATAGTTAGTCGTTTAGTTCAGACTAATAAATTACCTGTCTCCAGATCTAGTTGTCTAGCTTTCTGTGAAGCATGTCAACTAGGTAAAAATAAACAGTTGCCCTTTTCATCATCTGAACGTTGTTCTCTTTTTCCGCTAGATTTAATTCATTCTGATGTATGGACTTCTTCTGTGTCGTCAAATACTGGTTTTCGA
>JAOYMZ010089404.1:0-10908 GCA_025802335.1 Pinguicula primuliflora
CCATCGCCGGATATCGAGGTATGTTCTTCTCCCGATTTAGTTGACTTATCTCACCCTATATTTGCAGACTGTTCCTCTGTGCAGCTTGTTGACGGTACGAGATCTCCTAGGGATGATGGAGTTGGTGAGATGTTGACCCCACGCCGTGACATATCTTGTGAGGAGACTACATGTGTACTACTTGTGCGGAGTACGAGGGGTATAGCTGCAAGAAAATATTCACCAAATCATATTCCTCGTTTGAAGAAGTACCATATGGATAATCTGTTCAGGGAAAGCGAATCTTTGTCGGCAAAATCATTTGTGATGTCACTGTATAGTGAGGAGGTACCTAGGAGTGTGGAGGAAACTATGTTTATCCCAGAATGGAAGATGGCTATAGAAACAGAAATGAGGGTCCTATGGGACAATCACACGTGGGAAAGAAGGAGACTACCCTCGAGAAAGCATCCAAAGGAGTGTAAGTGGGTGTTCACTATAAAAAGGAAAGCTAACGGGTCTATTGAGAGATACAAGGTCAGACTTGTGGCGAAAGGATACACGCAGACGTATGGGGTGGACTACTCTGAGACCTTCTCTCCGGTAGCCAAGATAGATACTATTCGTGTGTTATTCTTAATTGCAGCAAACAAGGACTGACCATTGTACCAATTCGATGTGAAAAATGCTTTTCTTCATGAAGACTTGGAGGAAGAGGTACACATGGAGGGACCACCTGGTTTTTCAAATAACTTTCGATCCAGAGATGTGTACTTTCTGAAGAAGGCTTTATATGGCATAAAACATTCCCCGTGCATGGTTTGGACGATTTACACTTACTATGAAAAAGTATGGATATGTGCAGAGTAACTTAGATCACACACTGTTCATGAAAAGGAGGGGTGGATATATTACTTGTGTGTTGATTTATGTTGATGACATGATTATTATAGGAGATGACAAGGAAGAAATTTGTGAGCTGAAAAAGAAATTGTTTACTGAGTTCGAGATGGAGGACATAGGAAGACTCAAGTACTTCCTTGGGACAGAGGTGATGAGATCAGGGGCAGAGATACACATTCCCAGCGGAAATATATTCTGGACTTACTAGCTAAAACAGGGATGCTCGAAAGTAAGTCTGCTGACACTCCTATGATGCTTAACCATGGGTTGACGATAGTGGACGGTGCAATTGGTGCAGATCGTGCGTGATATCAACATTTGGTAGGAAAGTTGATTTATCTTTCCCATATCAGACCAGACATAGCACATGCAGTTGGGGTAGTGAGCCAGTTTATGCAGAACCCCAAGAAAGATTACATGGATACAGCCTTGAGGATTGTACGGTATCTGAAAGGAACACCGGATATATGGGTGACGTTCGGAAAACATTATCACCTAAGGATGAAAGCATATACTGATGCAGACTGAGCAGGGAACCCAATAGATAGGAGATCGACTTCTGGGTACTTTACTTTTATAGGGGGTAACTTGGTGACCTGGAGGAGCAAGAAACAGAAGGTGACAGCTTTATCTAGTGGTGAGGCAGAATTTAGGGGTATTTCAAGAAGCTTGATAGATGTACTATGGCTGAAGAAGCTGATGAGTGAACTGAAATTCCCACCAGAACAACCATGTCCCTTATGGTTTGATAACCGAGCTGCAGTACATATTTCAGAAAACCTGATTCAACATGATCAAACCAAACATGTGGAGATTAACAGACATTTTATCAAGGAGAAGTTGGAAAGTGGTGTCATTACTCTCCCATACGTGAGATCGGAGGATCAAGTGGCAGATATACTTACCAAGGTGGTCGCAGGACAGGCATTTCATGAGATCTTGTGCGAGTTGGGTATTGGACATCCCAGTACCCAACTTGAGGGGGAGTCTTAGTCGATATATTAGGGGAAGATTAGATCTTCCCCTCTTATCTCCCGGGACTTAGTTACCACAAATCCCGGAATTACCTTGTTGGAAATCTTTCTTGTATTTCTATATAAACCTGTAAACGAGAAAGAAGAAAAGTGTGAGAAAAAATGAATAAAAAAGAAGATTTTCTCCGTGGACGTAGGTTATGTCGAATCGGATTTGGGGAGTATACAGTTAGAAAAGAATTATATAATGCGCAATGCCCTCGAGCTACTGCGGGATTGGCTGGTCAGCGGACCCGCACAAAAATAATAAACACCGATCCATCTGCCACACTAATACAACAGCAGCACATAGACATTGCACAGTATTTAATTTTTTTCTCGCTGTGTCCCCTAAACTCATGACGGAACACTAATTCTTGTGTTTGTGTTACAATTATAATCATAATATTTGCGTCTTCACGTCCATGTACCGCGAGTTGCTGGTGAGTTTGTCTACATAGCTCACTCTTTCAGTCTCACAGTTGAGGAGACAGTACCTGATTGGTTTGCCATTTTCGACCCAGGCAACAAAATCGCGAAAAGGAATATTCTGTTCTACCACTCCTATAGCATCCATATCCATGGAGGAATTCATATCTTCACCTTCATCCATGCTCATCACTTCTCCATCTCCGCCGTCAACAACAACAACAGCAGGAAACAAGCTCGGCCACATACTGCGAGCCCACAGCGACAACTGGTCCTACGCAATCCTCTGGAAGATTGCAAATGACGAGGACGGACGCGTTTGTCTCAGTTGGGGGGACGGGCATTTCAACGGAACGAAACTCGCCGGCGAAGACATGACGAGTGCCGAGTGGTTCTACGTACTGTCACTCCCTCAGTCGTTTTCCGTCGGTGAAGGCGCGGTGGGGAAGGCGTACGGCTCAGGATCTCTGATCTGGCTGGCTGGAGGGAATCAGCTGAAGTTTCACAACTGCCACCGCGTGAAAGAGGCATATGGGCACGGGATGCAGACGGTTGTCTGCCTGCCGATTTCGATTGGGGTACTGGAGTTCGGATCTGATGGGATTGTGAAGGAGGATTGGGGTTTAGTGCAGATGGCGGAAGCTCAGTTCGGGGCGATGATGCAGAACAGGTTCGTGGAGAAGAGGACTGTTATTTCTGTTTCGGAGTCGGACAATTCCGATTCGGATTGCAGGATCCTCGCGGCGGAGGCGGCAGAAATTGGATCCGGAATCGAAACTGAAATCGAGAATCCGAAGAGGAAGAAGAGAGGGCGGAGATCAACGGTCGATCGTGATTCGCATCCGCCTCCGTCGTCGAACCACGTGGAGGCGGAGAGGCAGCGGCGCGAGAAGCTGAACCACCGTTTCTACGCCCTCCGTTCGGTGGTCCCGAACGTGTCGAGGATGGACAAGGCGTCCCTCCTATCCGACGCCGTTTCGTACATCAACGATCTCAAATCGAGAATCGAGAAGCTGGAGTCTCAGCTGAACAGACCGGGGCCGGGCAAAAAGAGACTGAAGACGGAAATAGAAGACCATAATAAGAGAATCGCAGTTCCACTTCCATCGCCGTTTGAAATCAAAGTGAAGGTGGTCGGCACGGAGGGGATGATCAGGATGCAGTGCGAGAACGTGAATTCACCGGCGGCACGTCTGATGGACGCGATCCGCGATCTTGATTTGCGAGTGCAGCACGCGAGTTTGTGGTCCGTCAACGAGGTGATGGTGCAGGATGTCGTGATTGAGGTTCCACACGAATTGAGATGTGTGAAAGATCTAGAAAATGCTCTGCTCAGGAGATTGGAACGGTAAAAAAATGGAACCGTTCACCATAAGTTGCATTGTTAAATGGAGAAATGATTACTCATTATTGTCCACATGAATGTTTTTTTTGATGAGTTATTGTACACAAGAATTTCTCTACATAATTTCAATATTCCCTATTTTTGCCAATTTAATGAACCGAAATAAAAAATTAATATCCGCTCTGAAATCTCCAAGTCGAGATAGTGTCGGAAACGGTTGTAAACTTTTATTTTATCATTCGTAACAGACCATTTAAGGCTAAAGTTTAATTTATTACTCTTTAAATACTTAGTTAATAGTGTTTTATTTTTTTGAGACGAAGCTACCGAAAACGAAATCAATGATCGATTCCGGCATCGTTTTGATGCGATCCAGAATCGGTCTTACTTTTTTATTTTGGCGGTTGAAAAGTGCCTAAAGGGAAGGGTATCGAATTTTTCGGTACACGTCGACGGATTTCTGTTAAAATGCAATAGGGTTGGTGAGACAAATTCAATTTATAATTTATCCTCTGTATCAACTTTAATCTGCATATAAACAGTGTGATTAGAGGTAGTCAGAACCAACACTCTACTGTATTGCATTTCGCTTAGATCACACATTTTCTCGTCTATCTTCATCACAGTTCTGATCCTTGTTGCTATTTCCACTAAAAAGTCATTGCACAAGCAGTGTAGTGGTGTTCCTCGTATCTTAACCCATGCCGGTCGCACCAATTTCCCGTTCTGCATCTTCCAAGTCTTGAGATTATGAATACATAGTTGCATAGTCTCTTCATCGCTCCAATCTAACAGCTTTCCCTCCAATATATGACCTTTCTTCTAGGGTTCTTTCCATCGAGTTAAAATCTAGGATAGGTGATGGAAAGCCTACGAGACAAGTCTCCAGCCATGAAGCCTTTTCAAGTTTGTTCTCTTCCTTTGGGTTTAGCCTACGAGACAAGTTTCTATCCATAATTTATTGTAATTGTTCTCTTCCTTTGGGAACCTCACAAATTCATCCCAATGAAAAAAAAGAGTTGCATCCGACCAAAACGTTGCGACGGTCGGATGATACGTGGTATCGTAGGTTGATAGAATTGTCGAATCCCCTATTCATTTCTTCGAACGCCTCCAAATGAATCTTCTGATAAGACAATCTCAACCATGATTGAGTGCTCAGAATATCCGGATGACCCTAATGCATTGGTCGATTCAGAAGACTTGACATGGAGGAGGAGGAGGAGATCTTCTGTTTTTGAAACTGTTCACGTATATTTGTCATTTTTACTGTTTAATTGGTAGCATGCAAAAATACTAACCCTCCATATGAATTTCAAAATCGACCTACACGACAGTCAGGGTCTGACGAAACCCTTTGTAAGATTTTGATGTTCTAATTGAATTTGTGCGAAGGGCTGTCTATTATAAATTTATAACTCAATTCATTCGATTACTATAGGCATGAACCGATATTTCAGTCGTGGTGGAAAAAAACTGATACCAGTTTTCTATTGGTGCCGGGATCGGGACCTATCCGGTATGAATTGCTCAATATATATTCGATATTAAATATTTTTTATAACAAAAATATCTCAGAATGAATTGCTCACCTACACGACTCAGTCAGTGGCGATACGAATAACTCCAGTCGATAACGGAACGAATAATATCTGAATTCTGATAAGTGATTATATTTAAAAACGTGCCAGACGTATCTCATCATTTTTGGATAACGCTTGTCCCATCATTTCTTGATTATCATTATATTTCCCAAATTTTTATAACATAACCCGTAATATCCAACGTTCAATTCATGACTGACGTAATGAGCGCGACTGTACCTGTTTACCATGGATATCGCATCCGGGCCCTAAACTCATAATACTAAACAACTATAAATCCATTAAGTACTCCTAAATTCGTTAAGTTTTGTTATATATTTTGTTCATGCTTAAATATTCCGTTTAGCATATTCGGAACAAATAAAGTAATCAACCCGACCGCGACAAATCATGGTTATCCCGGAAGAGACATTCCTGCTCCAACTATCCTGTGATAAGCATAACATCTGTGATTCTATTCAAGTCTGACGGTAAGAGCCCGACTATACGTGGTAAAGTCGGATAACGCAGTCGAGTCCAAACTATTAATATTAAACAATCACGAGATTTTTGTCATACTTAAATATCCCGTATAGCATAGTCAGAACAAATACAGCTGTCGACCCGACCGCGACAAATCATGGTCATCCCGGAAGAGATATTCGCACTCCAACTATTCTGTAATTAGCACAACATCCATTGTTCTGTTCACGTGTGACGGTAAGAGCGTGACTATTCGTAGTGAACCCACATACCGCAGTCGGATCCAAAACTTTAACACTAAACAATCACCAAAGTTTTGTTATACCATACTTAAATATCCCGTATAGCATAGTCGGAACAAACACAGCAGTCGACCCGACCGCGGCGAATTCTAGATATCATGGATGAAACATTCATGCTCCAACTATCCTGTAATTAGCAAGACACCCGTTGTTCTATTCATGTCTGACAATAAGAGCGCGACTATACGTTGTAAACCCGACAGTCGGGCCTTAAACTTTTAATACTAAACAACCATCAGAGTTTTATTATACCATACTTAAATAACCCGAATAGCACAGTTGGAACAAATCCAGCAGTCGATCCGACTTTAATGAATTGTGGTTATCCCGAAAGAGACATTCATGCTCCAAGTATCATGTAATTAGCACATCATCCAAGTCAAGTTGCACAAATTTGGTGTAACGCCTATCTAAAACGTGAGACGCACAATGTATGATTGATCCGTATCCAAGTCAAATTGCTCTTACGAGAAATATAATGAAGTCTATTTGTTTCCAATCTACTTTAAAATATTGTCTCCAATCCACAAGATCGCGACTATAGGTGGTAAATCCGAATACAACATTCGGACCCTAAACTTTTACCATTAAACAACCACAGTCCATTAATTATTCTAAAATTCATAATTATGGTATATAATTCATTAATTTTACACACTTTAAATTTGCTACAATGCCTATCTAAAATGTGAGACGCACGGTGTATGATTGATTCGTATTCAAGTCAAGTTACTCTTACGAGGAAGGTAATAAAGTCTCTTTGTTTCAAGTCTACTTGAAAATATTGTCTCTAATCCCACAAGAGCGCGACTATACGTGGTAAACCCGGATATAACAGTCGGACCCTAACATTTTAACACTAAACAATCACAACTCGTTAATTAATACTAAATTAAAAATTATGATATATAATTCATCACTTTTACACACTTTAAAACTGAGTAAATTCCAATTTAAACCCTTGTGGTTTGGCCTAAATTTAATTTACTCCCATATAATTTCAAAATTCCAACTTACCCCCATGTGCTTTTAAAATAAATCAATTTACCCCGCGTGTAATGCACTCGCGGGAGGTGAGTGTGAGATTGAAAATTTTGCATGGAAAAGACTGTTTTATCCCTAATTTTTTAAATATTATTATTATTGTTTTTAAAAATGTTATTTCAATTGTAATTAAAATTCTCAAAATATGTATGCAATCTTTTTAACACACTTTTCTAAGTCCCAAAAAATTAAACCTTACGGATGTTAAAAAATTAAGTAATTATATTCTAATTATATTTCCTTAAATATTATTATTTTTTAAAAAAATTATTTAAATTTTATTTAAATATTCAAAATATATATGCCACCATTACGGATGCCAAAAAATTAAGTATTTATATTCTAATATATATTCATTTGTTGGCAGATCATGGGGAAGACTTTTAATATGATTTATATTATATGGTTTATGTTTTAGTTTTTCATTGGTTTTAAATCTAATATATTTTCAAAAAAATATAAAATATTTCCAATATATATAAATTGACGAAAAAAATAAATTGTCTTGTAGCCCAACGATTTGTAGTCTGATTCTATCTTCTTAGACAGTAAGATCGAGTCCTCTTGAAATAATGTTTTTCGAAATTTAAATTTATTATTTCTTATTAATTAAGAAGGGCATATTGGTTTTTTAATAAATTATTATAAATAAAACAAAATAATGGGGGCGTGTTGAAATTTTTTAAAAGGACAGGGGTAAATTAGAATTTTAAAACTACAAAGATGTAAATTGAATTTAGACTAAACTATTGGGATGTAGATGGAAATTTAGTCCTTTATAACCTTTGTAATAAATTCATGCTGCAACAACAACAAAAGGAATTTGAGATTAAACAATGAACACAACAATTAAATATTGTGATAAAATGATGACATAAAAGAATATTATTTGCAAACAATGAATTTGAATAATTATTATCTTATAAATTTTTAAAGAGTCACTTTTCTATTTTTTCTTCTTAGGTTGCAACTAGGGTCAAAATAATGTAAATAATGATTTAGATTAGAATATATATAGGATGTATTATTTATATATAATTAGTAAAATATTATTAAAAAATAATTAAAAAAAATCGGATGCCATTGCGGACGGATTACGGTTGCATATGTTGGTTGGACATCATGAAGGGTCTATGTATGATCCATCATTTTATATGACAATAACAGTCGGACATTGCCTGAACGACAAATTTGTCTTTCTGCCACGCTGATTACTCTTTTTTTGTTATTTAGCACCCACCGCTCTTTCAAATACCGGTGTCACGCACCGACCTTCTGAAGAGCGGTATCAATCTGCACCGCTCTCTGGACCACCAATGTAATTAAGCACGAATAATTTATGTCATTAGCCAACACCGATCTACGGAAGACTGATATATATTACACCGGTCTACAGTAGACCGGTGCATATAATAATATATATTAAATTTTTTGGATAAGTAATATATATTAAATTATTGTAACATTTTTGTCGTATAGATTTATTTGTAAAATACTCATAACTTATCCCAATAAAATAAATAACCAAAAATAATGTTTGTAATTTTTATGAATTAAAATATTTCATGAACTACTAACCCAATTAAAAAAATTAAGGGTGACATCCAAATCTAAGTCCGAATGAAATAAGGGTGCAATAATAGGTGTACCAAGCTGAGTAGTGTGGGGTGTCACATAAGATGTGACTGTGCGAGGAGTAGGATGAAAATCTGCTACACCGAGCTGCAGGGACGGAGTTCATACCTATACTCAAATATGAACCCCCAAAATTAGCATCGAAAATAATTTGTTGCATGTGTAGGTGCAAGACTAGTCTACACAACCATAATCAGGGTGATTTGTTTCCAGTGCATATAAATAAATATACATACACAAATTTATAAAACGGTTATAAGGCCAGCGATTCTCTACGGGTCAGAGTATTGGGCTATGAGTCTTTCACATGCGTGAAAATTTGAAGTGGCGGTGATGCGGATGCTAAGGTGGATGTGTGGTCGCTCGAGATTAGATAAGATTCCAAATGAGGTCTTTAGAGATATACTAGGGGTCAGTTTAGTAGCAAAGATGAATGGGATATAGGAGAATGAGATTTAGTGGGATAAGAAAATATATTTTGCGTTTAGTATGCAAGATTATGTAGGATTTTAGGGATTTAGGATATAGTGAGATTTTGAAATCTTATGTTTAGTAACCAGGATAAATTGATGGAAGGATTTTAAAATTTATATAAATTTACCATTTTATCCTTAATAAAATAATAAATTTAATTAAACAATAGAAACATAATTTAAAAAATCCTTCGTCACCTTCACAACTCAAATAAAAATCTATTATGCTAATACAACCAAATTCTTCCAAATACAAGTGTAACGATCTCAAATTCCACATTTCATTAGGTTCGTTAGGGCAGTACGACAATCCGCCATACTCGAGCTCATTTGTAAAATGAATACGAAGAATGACATACTTAAATCAAAAATTTAAATAAAATAATAAATTTATGGAATGATTTCAAAATTTAAATATAATTATAATTTTAACCTTACGAATTTTAGGATTTGATATTTTTTTTAAAAAAAATATTTTCGAATTATTTTTACTTTTTTAAAAAAATATATTTTTTCGAAATATTTTATTTTCGAATTATATTTTATGTAAATTATTTTTATTTTCGAAAAAAATATATTTTATTTTGAAATATATTTTTTCTAAATATTTTATTTTCGAAAATAAAAATAATTCGAAAATAATTTTCAAATTATTTCCGAAAATAAAAAATATATTTTCGAATTATTTTTTTGAAAAAAATAATATTTTTATTTTTTTGAAAAAAATATGTTCGAATTATTTTTAAGAACTCTTTTTATTAATTTTTGGATAGTTTATAAATTAAGGACAAATTAGCAATTGAACCAAAACATTCTATTATCCTCCTAAATCCCATTGGTTTAGAAGGAAAAGTTAATCCACCTAAATCAACTATTTTCCCGGGTCAGCTCATTTGACTCGGGAAACTCTTTCCCAAGCCATCCCACCTACTAAACAAAGGATGTAGTGGGATAATTTTTCAAAATCTCACTATATCCTGTTTACTAAACGGGGCCTAAGTACGCATCTATAAATGCCAAACTGAGAGAGAAAATGTTAAGATAATTTGGACATATACGCAGAAGGAGTTTGGACGAGCTAGTCAAGAGAGTCGAAATATTACAAGTCGAAGTGCGACGAGGGCGGGGGAGACCTAAGAGAACATGAGATGAGCAGATTCGGTTAGATCTAGTAGGATTAAACCTCTTCGAGGACATGACCTCCGATAGGGTGAGTTGGAGACGACATATTACGGTTAGAGATACATAAGACTATATAGAGTAGTTATTTGCTCATTGACATCTAGACTGATAGGAATAAGTGAGACATATTAGTGTGTAGGTTGCATCTAATTGTATTTCATTATTTAAGAGTAAAATGCAGTTATTTAGTTAGTTTGTTATTTGTGTAGACATTTATTTCGTCGGTATGTATGGTTGAAGTAAGTAGTTATTTCAGTTATACTTGCTTCTCTTTTATTATTATTTTTGAGTTGGGGGTCTTCACGGAAACAATCTTCTCATCCTGTTGAGGGTTGGGGGTATGATTGCGTACATCCTACCCTCCCCAGACCCTGCATAAGGGCGAGATTTACTGGGTATGTGTTGGTTAGGTTTGATTTATATATATACAATTTATATATCCACAATAACATATATAAACAAATATATATCGGTGGCGTTCATGGTACATAACTTTATACATCACTTTTCTATTCCGGCCACTAGGATCGTCCGTTG
>JAOYMZ010089415.1:0-10905 GCA_025802335.1 Pinguicula primuliflora
GGTCTTTGGAAGACCGGTGTTTTTTTATACCGGTCTTCCAAAGACCGGTGCCTTTCACCGGTCTTTGGAAGACCGGTTAATGGCATTTTCAAAAATTGCCTAAACTTCTGTGGCATAAGAAAAAATTTTCCCATTGGAAGTGTGATTATAAAATAGCAAAAAATCCCCTCGGGAGGTGTGAATACATGTTAGGTCATGTGGACCCAGTTAGGGCTGTCAATCTGTACATCCGATAACGTCGTCTGCATGATTCGTGTGTCGAGCGGTGTCCGACCATCATTATCCGCTAAAGTGACGGATATAAGTATAGACTCTCCATGATGTCCAATCTATATGTGCGGATGGAATCCGTTCATAATGATGCACTCCAACGGATTCCATCCAATTTTATTAATTTAATTAATTTTTTAATATATTATATTTAATTATATATAAATAATAAAATATATAATCTAATCATTATGTATATTATTTTTAACCTTTATTTGATAACGATAATGTATTTAACCTACAGTGTCTATAAGAAAAAGAAAGAGAAGGCTAAAGAGGGACTCTCAAGAACAATAGAAAAGAGAAACTCTTAGAAACTTTGTAAGTAATTATTATTTATTATTGTGAATTTTATGAGGATCTCTATACCGGACGAAATTCACACCAAAACCAATGTGGGTGCATAATATTAATTGATGTTGTGGCCCCCACCAACACACTATCCAGGAGATGATGACACGCATTTTTCGTGAGAAATTCGTATGGAACCTTCGTTCGGTATAGATTTTCTGGAATTTTATTGTTCATGCAATCATTATTCAATTGTTGTGGGTAATCGAATGAATATTTTGATGCTCTCACCTGATAATCCCGATAATCTAGAATTGGTAAAAATTGATGAGGGTAATATATTTAAATTTACTATTCATTGAATTTGCATTATGAATTTATGATTATTTTTATTTTATTTTTTAATGTAGGTATCCAAATTGACAGATGGCATTACTAGTCCACTTAAACCTCACACAAAGAGAAGAAATTCGATTTTAGATTCTGCTGACATTTTGATTTTCTTTTGAATGTTGACTTTTGCTCTTCCGATATTTAATAATTTATCAGTATGATTAATATTATTTTGGCATGCAATGTATCATTTTAAATCTTATAAATTGATAATATAACTTGAAAAATTGATCAGTCATTATTTGTACTCAAAATTAGTTAACTCTCGGCTATTGTCCTTTGAGGCCAAGGTGCCTTTCTGCTTAAAAACGTCACCGAAGTAGTTGATTTTCCAATCTACAATAGAGTCTTGTTAACACCTAAAGCTCTCGGGTGAGTGGAAGTTGTTGTGGATTGACCGTCCGGATCTGGCAAGAAAACGCAAGAGCAGTCAGTTACAGGATATCAAATAATACAAATCGAAAAATTACGAAATGTATGTAAAGGATCCTGTATCAATCGAAGCGCGGAAGCATGAGAACACGAGATCCGGTGAGTAGTACACCGGAATAGCAACTTAGCCGTCAGTTATGGCTCGGTCAACCTCGTTGACTCGTCGAAAACCGAAAACCAAACGGTTCAAACGACGGAGAATGGAGCAAGGAGTCAGGATCTGGCGACAGAATCGCTCAAAGATCAATAGAGTGTGCGGAAATCACGATCAAAGACCGGATAAACTAGGGTTTCTCGAGAGATACAGCGAGTTAACAACAGGAGAGAGAAAACCGTGAGTGTTAAGTGAAGTAAAACTATATAAGTGTGGCTTATATAGTCGCGTCCAGAAGGTTCGGTGAGACGGAGGGGAAACGGGCCGCGAGACACAAATAAAATCAGGCCGAAGCGAACAAACGAACTAGATATCAGTAAGTATAGGTGGGCCGCTCAATGGGCCGGGGACAGGATACAAAAATGGGCAATGGGTCCAAAAGGCCAAAAACACAAGTATAGGAGAGGGATAAAAAATGGTCAAACGAGCAATTGGGCCGAACAGTGTAAGAGGGCACAAGGCCCAGGATCAAGTAACTCGACAATGAACCGGTATCCAAGGTTTCCGAGGTCAACTAAGGTATACTCCAAGAATGTGAATTTCAACCTCCAAGTTATGCTGAGCGTTACCCGATTGACAATTCAATTAGGGTCATCACGAACCCGAAGGTTTAGACCCATATATTATTACATCATCCGGCAATCTTCGAGACGTGAATGTGAGTGAAGTGCACAAAACTTAAAGCGTGCATTGTGGGTGCAAAAATGCAACAAGAAAGAAAATAGAATAGGGAAAGAAATACTCCCTCTTGGGCCATGAGCTGGGCTTTGTGATGGGTTGGATTTAGGGCCCACTTTCAACAGAAGTTGTGACTCTTAGTGGGCAGACATCCAACCACTCCAGTTTTGGTGCAATTCCCATGCCCTTAGATAGCGAAAATTGGAATCTGGCGCCGAGGTGATCGCATGCTTCTTACCAGATAGATAGATGAGAGAATGGTCGTATAAGATCCTAGGGAGGTGCTCAACCCCATAGGACTCAATATATTCACAAAGTCCTTACTCAACAATGCCCTGTCAATCCCTTCGTGACAGACAACACGACGCCAAGTAAAATGAGATCCGGAGAACCCCACAAGGCATCGATTAGAAGAGTCTATCCAGGTTCTAAACCTGCGACATCCAGAGGAGGGCGACCACCAATCTTATCAGTACTTGTCAGGTAAGCGCTAAAATCACCAATGATCCCCCAAGGAAGTGAAGTAGAGCTTGCAAGGTCAGTAAGTCCGTCCCAAAGTGTGCGGCAGATGACTTGGTGAGGGGACCCATACACTGCGGTTAGAGCAAAGTCTGGTAGGAGGTGGTGGGAAATCGTCACATGAACATATTGCCATGCATGAGAAACTATTGTGACCTTTAAGGTATCCCTCCGAAGGAGCCGTATCCCACCGGAGAATCCACAAGCTTCCACCCGGTAAGAGCAATGAAAACCAATTCCAATATGTTGATTGTCCTATCAACATCCAAGCCATTGATGCGAGGTTCCAATAAGATTCATAATCCTTGGTTGGGTGACTCAAGCAGGGACTTGATGGATCTATCGATAAGGACTATTGAAGATGGTTCTTTCGATATATGGGGTAGAGAATAGTATTTGACATTTAAGTATGTGGGGGTCACTTTTATCATATATTTTTTTGTTTGGAATTTTTCTATTTCTTGTTATTATTGATATATGCATTATAAATTGGAGATGAAAATCGTCATATTCCGGTACGGTTCCGACGATTTCGTCGTCGAAAATTTCGAAAATCCTATTTAGGACTACTTAACCCAAGGGGAAATGTGAAACTAAATTAAACGGTGATAAAGTCATCGGAATCTTATCATAATATCAATGTATAAGCTTTCCAATTATGCGATCAATTTCAAAAATTGATAGTGCCACGCAAAAATAGCCCACCCGATAGGAATACTGACCACCCGAAAACAGACCATATGAAATGCTCTGTATATCACTGGTTTTGATATACACAATGATTGTGTGCACAATGATGCACAATATTGCAAATCCGACTACGATCACAAAAATTGGTCATACCGTTGGAAAGCTTGTGCAGAAGAGATCAAAACCCCTATGTTTGGTGCGGTGCCAGAGACTTTATCGCCGAAAATTTCTAAAATCTTTTCCCCTTAGGTTAAGTAGTCATTAATAAGATTCATCGCCAAAACCTTTCTGGAACATAGACTTTTGATCTCCGATACATAGTCTTTCCAATGATGCAAGCAATTTCGACAACAGGTGATGATAAGTGTTAATCAAGTACAGAATTTAACATATAAGATTGTACACAGGATCCTTACTATATGTATAGAAAAATCTTCATATGAAAAACACTTGTATGCACATTTATCAATAATTTTTGCGCAAGACCATCTATTTTTGAAATTGGTCCCACTATTGGAAAGCTTATACATAGAAATTGAAAAGTTCTTGTTGCGGCACGGTCCCGACAGCATTGCGGATTTCGGGATCCAAAATTTCACCCAAATTTTCACAAGGCTGAGGAAAGGAAAGAGACAAAATGAGGCTAGCATGTTTGTGCTACAAGTGATGCCAAGGTGCTTCTCGCATGTTTTTAAAACATGTGAACACATTTCGTTAAAACCGGACCCTAAGAAACGTCAAAAAAACGCATATAAACGGATAACAGGTAATAAATAAGTGCAAATATCAATTGAGAAATTATCCATGCCACAGTGATTATTGTTTACCAGAAAACCACGCAGAGTTACATTAAAACAAAAGCACATGCTGGTTCTAAACGGTCTAGACCACGTTTCCCGTGACAATCAGCCGACCAAGATGGAGGGAGATTACCAATGGAGTTGCATAGTAAAGAGCATAGAAATTAAAGAAATGATCTCGTATTCTCTCTCACGAAGCGGTCGATGTGGATGAACCTGTAACTTGCTTCTTGGTGAAACCTACGTTCTCGAATAGACCCTGACGCAGTAATAGTACATGATCGGAAAAGGCAGGAAAAGCCGATATGCACTGGCTGCATTAAACAGGTTAAAGAGTTTATGTATCATGCAGATGAGAGCATACCAATGCATCGTTGATAGCCAATGTCACACAATAATGCTCCTGCAAATAAGCAAAGTATAAATGTGAAACAAGGATTTAAATTTAATAATAAACAGATATTATTCTCAATGGTTATATTGACTAAGAAAGAAAATTTCTTTTGCTAATAAAATGAAAGAAGCTCGCAGACAAGGTAAAATTGGCAGCATGCATATTCTACGCCTAACTTGGTGATGGTACATGAAAGTTCATTTAGAAACCTTTTGCCCCCTCCACCCCCCACCCCCACCAAAAAATAATAAATAAAAATATGCTAAACAAAATGGGGTTCTCAAATCTTCAGTTTAAACTGGAGGTGCAGGTTCGAATCCTACTGGGAGCAAACAATTCGTTTGGGCCAAGATCGTGGGATTTGGCCCGAGTTTCGCCCGGTTTGTTGGTGGGGGTCGCCGCGTATGAACCCTCTATTGGGACTAGTCAAGCCCGAAGGACTTGGAAACCCATAGAGTTACCAAAAAAAAAAACTCTTCGTCTAAATAATGTACTCTTGTTATCCACACATTGGTTTTGTGGTTGGCTACTGGCTAGTGATTTCAGTGATGTTAAAGACCACAAGGTCAAGGGTGCCACTTACAGTACCTCTATTATTGAGTAAAACAGAACTTACGTTCGTTATTTCTCATAATATTCTGCCAACATACAAGAAGATGATATAGCACTTTCTATTGGGTTGTATAACTGTAAAGAAAAAGATGTTTACCTGCATCATGTACCACTCTTCGAACTCATCGAACAATTCCAACTGCTCTATCCTATTCAAAGTACAAATGATAATAAAAAAAATTAAGGATTTATGATTACATTTCCCCTCAAAAGCATGCACATGGATCTTGAAAATAACCTGTATTTTAGGGCTTGTACAACGGCCACTAGATAAATTTGAAAATGAAAGAAGGGTTTAAGAATTCAACATCGCCATGAAGTTTTTCAACCAGTCATGTTCATTTCTAACATAAACTGCAGCAAATTGTAAGGATAATTGCAATGCTGAGTCCAAACCCCTCCCCTAACCAAGTTGATGCATGCCGCATCACCATGATACCAATTTTACTACTAAGATAAAGATCGACCTTCCCTTCAATAATACATTGAACTTTTGTGCTTCTTTAGACTTGATTACCTTCCTAATAGGTTTCATGGAAAGAATGATTTTCAGTTAAAATACTAGAATACTAAAGGCATTCCCATGAACATAACACCACACCATACAATCTTGCTTCTTTAGGCTCTAGCTACTTGATAGGTCGATTCCATCAACATGTAATTTCAGTGATTACAGAATTTCATGAAAATGCATTACATAATCATTAATCACATTTTAGATAGCAATTGTATCATTTAAAATGATATTTTTTGAGAATTTCTCTTCCAGCAGAAAAAAGCACATACCTATGCCTCTCTTGGGTTTCAACAAATTCGCTATAAACTTTCAGCATATCCCATGCAACAGCCCTCTGAAGGAAAAACACAGATGAGAAAAAAAACAGATGCAATAGATTAGAGCATAGTTGTCAAATCACGATTTGAATAGTGAATCAAAATACTCAAGTTGTGCTTGTGAATCGAATTGAATCGTGAATCGAATTGAATTATGAATCGTAAGATTCAGCCATAATTTAAAAAACGATAAAATAAATATTTTGCAATCAAAATATTATAAATAAATAATTATTAGAGTTTAGGATTTACATTTAAATCGTGAATCGTGAGATTCGAATCCCGAATCAAAAGATTCAAACAACTAATGAGTCATGAGCAATTCATATGTAAGATTCATATTGATAAGCTTTAGAATTGAATCAAATCGTAGTATATGGATTGCGAATCGTAAGATTCTTATAACAGAGGATTAAGAGTGTTAGAAAGAAGCAGTCCTTGCTCCGTCACCAAGAATGGAAAGAATCATAAATGTGCACGAGTACAAACATCATATGAACACGCATCTATTTGAAGCCATTCTATTCTACGAGATGTAACAAATAAGATCTTGTTGTAACCCAACAGGGTGAACACTTTTAATAGTTTCAAAACACATTTATGCTTGAGTCAGATTAAAAACATAAGTAATGAGTTCACTAGATTCAACTGGATTCAGTAATTAGACAACATGAATCAGAATTTAAGATCGCAATGCTCAATTACAAAATACCTGCCACCCCTGATCAAGAAAAAGTCTTTCCTTTGCATGTAATGTTGGAGTAGCATGAATACCTAGCAGTGCACATCCTCGACTCTGAGAGGAAAAGATCATTATAATGAACTCCATACAGTAGGGTGATGAGCACAACACTAGTATTCAAGAACTAACACAGAGACACTCCCATTAAATAGCTTTACTCGATGCAGGAATGGCAAGTCATTAGCACTACCAAGTACTGATGTAAGAAACTGAAAAAATACATGAAGAGTTCCATGTGATAATACACTTTCAGATGAACGCAATTTACAGTATATGGACGAATTATCGAAACTAAGCTCCTGAATATGTTGAAAGATTTAAGACTTAACTGCAGCACACTTGTCATAGCCATAGTTGCCAAAGTTAAATACTTATATAAGAATGGTCTGGATACCAGACCACATAATAGCCAAAGTTAAATACCTCCAGATTTCTGATCATCTGCTGCCCAAAAGCATCATTAGGATGAATCTGTCGGAAGCATAAGTGTAAACTTCAGGTAATCACAGCTAAATGAAACTTAATATCATGAGAGGCTGTACTAAAGTAAGTAAATAAGATTGAAAGGGTAGGAAAACCAATAAAACTGAAGTCACAATCAAGGGTAGAGGACTAAATGTTTCATAACCTGCTCATATAAGAAAAATAAAGCTGTGGAGAACTTTCTGGTAGCCCATCCAACTATAGCACGGCTTGATTCTGGATTTAAGTATATCAGAACACATTCTGCAATTATAAAAGTAGGCAAGCTGATGCGAGCATTAGAACAAGTAGTTAAATGTATTCGAACCGGGATATGAAGAAAATATTAGAAAAAGAGTTGGAGTGAGAGGTGAATTGGTCTAAACAATATACAAGAAGACATACAGCTGACAAAATTAAGTCAACTTGTTTCCAAAGTTAACAAAGACCTACAAATAACAACGAAAAATACAGATTTTTTCCCCGATAGCTCATGGCTATGGGTGTAAAATAATAAATACAACAAATCAATTGATTCAAGTACAAATACCTTGGATCCATATCAGCCAACGAAATTATATCATCAAGTTTTTGTATATCACGCAGATCAACAGGGAGGAGTTTGTATTGACTGCTATGCACCTCCCCTTTCTCTGAACAAAACCAGGGTGGCAATTAGTCATCACAACAGGTAGAACATTTCGTGGAGTAGAAATGATAATGTGAATAACAAGGCAAGCTCCCAATCGCCACAAGAATGATTACCCTGAGAGATAAACGCAGCTTCACCAACCTTGCCCCTCAACTGAGTGCAGTTTTTGATAAGAGCAGCTTTCTTGCTTGTAACCTAACAAATTGACGCATTAAAATATAAAGGATTAGACTAGTTGAAACCTACTGATGAAAGTATAGGTTAGAAATGTCAACTAATTGGTTTCGGTTCGTTCACATTCGACAGTAAAGTGAGTATGTGGGGAACATACATATAATCCAAAAATTACAGATAAGGGATCAAGCTTATGAACCTCGTAAGAAAAAGACTCTCAATTATCACCAAGATGAACTTTTACCTCTTTGAAATCTAATTCCACATACAGATACGGTGCTTTTCCTTCATCCTGAAAAAAATAAAAAATATTGTCGGACATAATGAATGCCAGAGATTTAATAATAGAAACCAGATGCATAACGCATCTATACACGGTTTCTGTCACTAGGCATGCCAAGCAGCATATCAAAAATAGTATAAATTTGACGTGTAGAAGAAACTTGCAGTTTGATATAAAATGGGCACTATCATGGTTAACTGTACAAAAGAACTTATTCTTCACATGAAAACTCAAGCACCTGCAACTGAAAAAATGTAGTATCAAAGCCAGCACCAAGAGAAAGTATCTGCTTCTTGTTGGCTTTTTCATTCGGTTCCGTTTTGCAGTCAAGAAAATCATAAAGAAGCTTCCTTAGCGCCGCATAGCGTGCAAAATACCCTTTCACACGTTAAACTATACGAACATTAAGAATAAGAAAAAGAAAAAGATAACTTCACCATATCAAAAGAAATTACATACAACTTTATGAAAAACTATCTAAAGCATACCACGATTAATTATTGGGGATCTTCTCACAGGCCTTTTCACAAAAAAATGAACGTAGTCATCTTTCATGTATCCCTTTTTAACGCAGGACCTTTTTGTATGAAGAATAGATAGCATCAGTGCCCATATTAATACAACTGCTATATAGCTACATGCGAAAATATTATGCCGCCAAAGGAGTAGAATTCTACGGTTAAGTTCTTAAGGCTGTGATGATGGATTTGGTCGTTCATACCGTGATAAATCACAATATGTTCGACAGATTAAATTACGGAAGAAAGATGAGTATCAACTAACAACAAGGTCTAGTCGCTGGTAGAGGTAGACCTAAATTCCCCCGCCCCGCCCCGCCCCACTAACAACAATGTGAAACGGACAAAACAAATCTCCACACCATCTTTGATCACTATCAATGCTCCTTTCTAATGCTTCACCTATAATTTTTTGTATACTGAGTCCGTGACTATAATCAAATCAAGATTACATTTCAAATCTCTTTGAAAATTGAAACGGACGTTCTAAGGAGTATGAGACAGTACAGCTTGCTTGCTGACGCATCGTCGTTAGTGGCCTGAACTGCAGCTCTGTTGCTTCGCGAGTCTGCTGCCGGTTTCGCCATGGAAACTCTGTTCAATGGGAGGAAAATAAAAACGAGGGCCACGTTGCGCGTCCCGTATAAATGTGATGAAATGGAGATCGAGACCAATTATTATAAAAAAGTCCAGTTTTTTATTTTTATGGTACTATGGTCGGTTTTCTCAATTTGTATATAATTTTTTTGTAGCATTATTAATTTTTGAAATTGGTCGCTCTATTGAAAAGCTTATACATTGTAGATGAAAATGACCATGCTTTGGTTCGGTTTCCGGTAACTTCATTGCCGGAAATTTCTAAAACCCTATTTAGGACTACTTAACCCAATGAGATTTATAACCCTCCGTTAAACGGTGATAACGTCGTCGGAATATCACCAAAACTTGAACATGTGCATTTCAATGTATAATCTTTCCAATGGTGCGATCAATTTCGAGAACGGATGACTAATTGAAAAAATCGTCCACACAAGGGAAAACTGACCACCGTAAAACTGATCATAGGAACGAATCTGTACAAGGAAATATGATTCCAAGTGAGAAAGCATTTGTGCCAAAACATTCAACACTAGCGTGCCAAAACAGTTAATAGTTCATTAGGTATGTATCAACAAAAGTTATGTTCAGATTTCATCAAAATGATCCGTCGCCAAGGATGTGCCTGGATCATCACCCTCCTATTTCTTCGAGGAGTGCAACATGTATCGAAAATTATGGTACAAAATTTTGCTAACATTACTTTTTGGACACTTTTCAGCTGGCAAAATAAAAAAGTAAGACGGTTTCTGGAATCCTCGCGTCAAAATCAAAACGGTTTCGTAACCAGTCATGGATTTCAATTTCAACGGCATCGCCGAAAAAAAAACTAAAACCCTATTAAATAAGCATTTTAAGTGCAACAAACTTAACCATAGTCTTAAACGGTGTGTTACGAGAGCCCAAATAACAGTTTATGACCGGTTCCCACGCCGTTTCAATGCAAGGATATCAGGACCAGTCTTAATTTTTTATTTTGGCATCCTAAAATCCACCAAAATCGGTGGATACGGAAATTCTGGACAATAATCCTTCGTTACAAGAAACATTTTTTTATTTCTCCATTATCACCTTGGCTGTCATAATTCTTCATTATCATCCCGTTCTCATCCTCCTCTTAGTTATCCTTCCCTCATCCTCATCCTATTCTAATAGGATCATTAAGATATTATGACCAACCAATCATCGAACAGTTGGTCTCATTTGTCGCTCTAGACTAGAAGGAGGTGACGGTCTCAACGAATAAGGAATGCCGTTTGGACATCAGCATCATCCACATCGGATCAAACCAACTCTCCCTCATTTCTTTGTCCTCATTTACTATTTCTCCCTCGAGTAATTTTCAAATGCAGGGTGGTATGGTGCCGAATGGCACCCTACCGTGCCGAATATGCATCTCGACCGTCGGAT